>JAEQBH010005934.1:0-186998 GCA_016808115.1 Tetrastigma voinierianum | reverse complement strand
TATGATGGATGCTATATGGACAACTCCTACTCATGCATATCACCCATTGCATCATTTGGACAATTATGCTCCACAGTCAAATCTGTTCAAATAAATCTTACAATTCATTTCAACATATTTATGCACACATACATTGACATTCACAAGCAATCACCAATCAAGCAATGACTTACATTATCCTCTAGGCCAAGATGTGACATAACATCTCCACAAATAGATAACAGAGAAACCACTGACGCATTCACCTACTGAGCACATGCATGTCAATCCATTAGAACCCACCTGAAATTGACCTCGATCAACTCCCGCAAAGCACATCACTCGATTACCGAACAATGACATGCTTAAAACCTTACAGGACCCAATTGTGGCATAAAGATTCCCACAAAACACACTAACCACGTAGGCATAATAGACCATAATGGTTCAAACTCGATTGGAAACTAGCCCCCTAGCAGGTCAAAATGGACACGAGCCATTAAACAATCTAAGGCTTTCATGTGATCCGAAAAATTGACCATAACTTGAGTTATAGAGGTCCGATTTGGGTGATTCAAAAGACTAACATCAAGTTCTCATATAGAGTTACAAGTTCCTTGAAGGATACTAGTCCAAATTCTCACTTTTTCCAAGCTGAAAATCAGTCCCAAAGTATGAATAGTAGGTTTGGCCCAAAAGCATGAGGAACCTTTGTGGCAGTCTTAGAGGAAAATAGACCGTAACAGGTACCAGATGTAATTTGGGTGATTCAAAAGTCTAACATCAAGTTCTCGAGATAGGGGATGATACAATTTCCTTGAAGGATACTAGTACAAATTCTCATTTTTCTAATAGAATCCATTTGAAAAACTAGACATCATATAGGGTTAAAAACATGACACTTATTCACATAACCCATTATTTTGCCAAATAGCGCCCACATTAGAGACCACAAAACAATATAGAGCATTAAAATAAACCTTGACCCTTAGAATGGAAATAAACCAAGAGTAGGAGAATCCATGCCTCTTGGAGAGTGAAGAAACTCTAGAGTCCGTGGACACTTCTAAGCAGAAACCTTTGATTTCACGAACTCCTAAGCAAGATCCTCGGCGAAATCACGTGATACTGGTACCACATGTAGCCCTCGTTGAAGTAGATGAACTTTAGTTCTTGTGATGGAATTCGCGACCAATGGAACTTAGTGGATCGAAGAGAACCAGTTTTAAAACATATTTTATTTCTTTTCTCTCCACTCTGCGTTATTCTGAGCCAATGAGTCCTCGAATAGGATTTTCTCTTTTTATACTTTGGATGTGCCTCACGTAGCGCCACATTATTTTTACTTGCTCGGATCCCAGTTTTTTGCCTCGAAGGAAACAATTTGTTTCATCAGTTAAAGTTTAAATTATCTTGCCAACGGGCTTTCTTTAAGTGTACCCAGCTGCAATTTCCTTTAAAGTCTAAGTTTTGGGGTCCATAGGACCTCTCGCACGTGAAAATTCAGACTTTCTCGAAATTGAAGAAATATATTCTAGGCAACTAGCTTTCGCGAGACAAATCAAAGGCCGGTGAAGTCCGTTTCGTCATCAGGATCTAAGAATATTTTTCAAGCTTCCTGAACCATTTCCCCGGCGATTTACTTGTTTTTTGTCATTTTTGGAAAAAATTAAATTTTCTGCAGTTTTGTCGTTTACATTACGATCCCGAGTCCCACTAGCACACACCACAAATCACATGCAGTATCGCATATAGAATCGGAAACGATGATCTTTCAAGTGGGCTCGAGAGTTGGAAACATACCATGAGATAATCGACGATTTTGACTCATTTTGGGTTACAATGGGCGTAGACACACCTAGGTCTAAAATTAAGGCACCGTGAGCCCATGCTCGACCTTGGCCTGCACTATACTTCAGAGTGTCTGAGGTAGATCTTCCGGAGCTGTCCTCTTAATCACTCGCACGAGGGCTGGAGCTCGACTCCATCTCCTTTCGTCTTCTGGGGGTGGAAGCACATTGATACCTAGAGTCATACGGATCGGGGTAAGCCAAGTGCCTCTACCCAAAACACAATACAAAATACTAGTCTATGTATGAGCGTAGCTATCTACAATCCTGTCAGTGGCGAGCTGGGTGTGTCTTGAGCTAGTCCATCTCGAGGGACTGACATCAAACTCAAGAACATATGTCCATGACCCTTAGGTCCACGGTGAGTAGGATCTTGGAGCTCTAACTCACAATCCGAACATATCATGCTCATTTATTTCCAGACTAAGGTTATGTTCTCTAACTACTAGTGATTATTCCATTTTCCATATAAACTAATAAATGCATTATAATCCCACTGACATATGTAGCATTATGTAAACACCGATCAATATGAAACTGATTCACAAAATACACAATGAATACTTTGATACTACCAAGTATAATGTTTTGATATCGGACAGATTGATGGAAAGAGCTGTAACTGTTTGTGCTATATGGGCATGTCCTAAAGCAGTACCCACAGGCCACATGATGCTCGTATACCTAAGCTCTGATACAGTGCCCCAGGCACCAGCTTAGGGAGGGAAGTTTGTTTGACCAGCAGTGTTGATGGAAAATAGTGGTCATCGAGGTGGCAGGCTTGCCACCTGCATAGTGCCACTAGGGACCCATGATTTAATGAAAGTAGAATGGGAGTCTCCATGCAATAAAATACAAAAATACGGCTTTGTCTAAAACTGGCAGCATGGCCAGTATAATGTGAGCCTCAGCTGGATTACAAGTATGAGTGTGAAAGTAGCCTAACGCCTTAGGAGCTCATCCACTACACATAATATACAAGACTAATTATCATAGTCCTCAAAGTTTAATTACAGCTTTCACTTCACAAATATTCTAATTCAACGAGTTGTTCTAGTATTTTTAATTCTTTTTACACAAAATACAAGTAGAACTAGTTTGTTCAAGCTTCTTACAAAATGAATTACAAGCGCTGGCTTCGGCTTTGCTCATAGCGGGGCTCAGTGAGCCACTTGGAGTCCACCCACATACTCCCTTTACTGTGAAGGGGGGGGGTCCATGTGGTGAGGAAATGCAGTAGAGTAAACTCCTCACAGTCTCCGCCTAAGTGCACATTACGATACCCGAGATTATCTAATGTCACACACATTTCAAGTAAAACATGCATCTCCTACCTGGTGCCACACATACAGTGAATGAGATAAGACTCATATGCACGTATCCAGGAGTCCTCTGCAGACTCCTCCACCTGAGCAAATGCCAGAGTGTGAAAATCAGAAGCTATCATTGGTTTTAATTGACGACCCTTTTTCAAGCAAAAATCCTTTTTCTGGAGACCGAACCAACGGAAAACTTTTACCTCGATGTCAGCCATTATTGCCACGATGACCATTTCTTTTTTTCCAAAACCATAGCTTTGTTTTTTATAACGAAACCCATTTATTTATCAAAATCCTATGTGTTTGCCATTTGTGAGCCACGGATTTTGGTTTCTCACCATCAGGACGTGTAATGCCTTTTACGACATTTCTTGGACTTTGCGGAAGTGATCATGTCAATGGCCATGACTAGTAGGCATTTCCATGTTGACATTTTTGCGGCTTTCAACTAAGGGTGATCGTATCCAGCCTGCATGACTAAATAGGCATTTGCCGTTTTTCCCCGACACACGTATTTTCCTTCGTACCTTAAAAGCGTGGAACTACATGAGACGTCGTCCCAATCTTTGAAGTCCACCACCCATTTACAAAGAATGATAAATGATTTAAAACCATGCACACACACCACTGTATACACACACCTATGATAAATGATAAATGATACTGATGTTCCAATACATAAATGTAAAGCAATACACCATTGCCTATTTATATATCATGTCACATATATGATGGATGCTATATGGACAACTCTACTCATGCATATCACCCATGCATCATTTGGACAATTATATCCAATTAAAAATACAATTTCAAATAAATCCTGATTCAGAGGGTTTCTTTGTTTTATGCACATACATTGACATTCTAGCGATCACAGTGACGTGAAACATTATCCTCTAGACGACGAGATATGACATAGCATCTCCACGAATAGCTAACAGAAAAGCCATCACATTAGCCTTATTTCACACAAACACATCACATGTCAATTCATTAAGTCTACAATTGACCTCGATCGAAACTACCACAAGCACATCACTCAATTGAACAATGACGTGCTTGAACCTTAGGACCAATTGTGGCATAAAGTCATAATAGACACCTGTTAACCACAGCCAAGTCACTGTAGACCACACCAATAGTTTAGAACTCGGTTCGAAACTAGCCCATGATCTAAAAATGCGGACCTGAGCCATTCTTGATCTAAAATTTTGTAATAGTCCGAAAATTGACCATAGCAGGTTATAGGGTCGATTTGGGTGTTGATTCAAAGACTAACATCAGAGTTATCATATGGGAGTTACAAGTTCCTTGAAGGGATACTAGTGCGAATTCTCACTTTTTTCAAGCTGAAGAAATCAGTCCCAATATGAACATTAGGTTAGGCCAGAACGGGGCGACACTATGAGATCTTGGAAGCCCGACCATAACTTGGGTTACAGATGTCCAATTTGGGTGATTAAAAATCCTAACATCAAGTTCTCGAATATGGCTACAATTTTCTTGAAGGATACTAGTCCAAATTCTCCCTTTTTCTAACCGAAAATCAGCCCCAAAAACTGGACATCTTATAGGGTAAAAAAAGCTCTTTATGGAAGCTCTTTATGTATAATAATAGTTTCCAGAGCAGTATTAGGATGGCACCATATGAAGCTCTTTATGGAAGGCCATGTAGATCACCTACTTGCCTGGGTGAATCGAGGAGGCTACTTTGATTAGTCGAGGTTGGTGCGAGGAAGCGGCTTGAGAGAAAGATTAGGGTGATCAGTGACGGGCTCTTAGCGGCCACGGACGACGAGAAAAAGTTATCTTGAGCCATAGGAGACCCTTAGAGTTTCGAGGTTGGGGACCATGTGTTTTTTAGAGTGTCACCTCGCAAGGGAGTATTTTGTTTTGGTAAAAGGAAGAGCGCCCCTAGGTGCATTGGTCATTGGGGGATTCTCAGAAGGTTGGAGAGGTAGCCCCACCAGTTAGCTCTTCGCGCGGTTGTTAGGATACATGATGTATTCCACATTTCGTTGTTGCGGAAGTATGAGCTAGATGTTTCACACATCTTAGATTAGCGAAGCTGAATTTGCAAGAAAAATATGAAATATCAGAAGGCGACCGAGAGGTCCCCAGATGTCACGGGAGCGTGTACTTGAGAACAAAGTTATTCCTAGTAGAAGTGTTATGGGAACACCATGGGTGCGGAAGAAGCTCGTGGGGAATTTAAGTAGGATGTGAAGAAGAAGTATGGGACTCTTCACGGGTTGGTACGAGTTAATTCCGGGGCGAAATTCACGCAAGGAGGAATCGCGCTGCAGGTATATTAATATATGTTTTGTTATATTCGAGTAAGGATTTTGGGGCTTGAATGCAACATACCCTATGATATTTTATATTGTGAATTCAGATTATGAAGTCTTAATGGTTGGTTTAATTAGAGGATTAGCAAAGTGGCTGTTAGATTGCATTTTTACCGCTGGCATGTCAGGTCGATTATACAATTGGAGTAAAGTTTGAAGAGTGGTTTTGTTAGAGTTTGTAATTAAGTATGTCTTGGGGACCACTTTGAAAAGCTTGTTAGTAGGGAGGAATGAGTGCAGAGTCATGCTTGTAACAGGCTATGTGGCATCATGAGGCATGACACGTCGTGTATGCAGAGTGGGGGCTCTTGGCCTTAGCGGGAGTGCATGAGGAAGAGCTTGCCATGTGCCAAAGCAAACCAATTCCTCACTTGGTTTTGGATGCTAGACCAACTTCTTGCCCAGGAAGTGGAAAATTAAGATTTTGGAAAGTGAGAGAGAGTTCTAAAAGAGAAGTGAGAAGGAGGAGAAAGGCTTGAAGGAAGCTTGGTTTTTGGTGGAAAAAAACCTTTAAGGTATGTAAACATGATCTTTGAGGCCTTTGTTGGCTTATTTCTATTGGACTTTTGTTATATTCTAGGGTTTTGTGGGATTTCATCTGCTTAGATTTAGTGAAAGGTGAGTTTACGAAGGTGGAACCACAAATTATAAAGCCAGGTTTTGTGAGATGGCATGTGTGTGTGTGTGTGGCGTGGCATAATCGAGGAGATAGCGTCGGCTTTCCCCTTGACCCCGTGACAGTGTTTGTATAAGGTTGGCCTAAAGAACTGCGAGCTGGATTATTCGAGTTGGAGAAGCCAGACCCTAGCCCTTCGAGATATGCAGAATGACGAGAACTAAACCACACCACTTAAGACCCTTGAATTTGAGAGGTTGAAAGTCAAATCTGATTAAATCCTAGGGAAATATACGGGAGGTCGGAGTGCCAAAACCTTAACTTTTGATTTTGAAATTCAGAATGACACGATTTAAGAGAAATTGTGTGGAAAGCTAAGAGATAGGAACTTGGTCGAGGAAGACATGATGAACAAAAAGCATGTATGGTGAAGTCAAAAATTGTAGTTCAAGAGAAAAAAAAAAAAAAAGGGGGTCTTGAGATGATAGAAATTTGAAAAAGGTACAAGTGTTGTGTGTCTTTGTTTGTGTTACCCTAATAAGGGTGTAAAATTTTGATCCCTCAGTAAGTGTAAGAGAGAATGCACTTGGGGGATCGAGGTTTATGTTGGAAGGTATAAGATATATGTGAGTCGAGTGGTTATAAAGTAATGAACCCACTTGAGTAATTTTAGCATGTGACATGCGGATTGTGAGAGCTAAGGAATCTTATATGACTTGTTATTTGCGGATCCTTTGGAGGTAACTCGGGTTTGACTTCCTTGGGAGACTTGCGATTTTGATCGAGGAAGGTAGGATCTTATAACCTTCTCACAGCATGCATGGTTTGATGTTGTGGGAATTATACCATTCGTGCTTTGGCGTGATTTTCTAGTGATATATAAATGTATATTTTTTATATATATGGAAATCTTTAAGATGCTTGATACGTGATGTTTTTAAATATCCGTATGGTTGAGATGTTTGTAAATCGTTTTAAAGCATGAAGCCAAAGGTATGAGGCGTATTGAGAGTGGATTGATGCCATAGTGGACACGGGACGGTGACTGGATCCACTGGGTTGTAGTCCCGAGGAAAGGTCACGAGATATATGGGATGTGGGCATATCCTACGGGTGTGACCGGCAATTTTATCGTTGTTACAGGACCATTCGGCCCCAGTCCTTGGGTGAAAGCCGAGAGTCAGCGATGAGGGTTGAGATGGTGGTAGTGTTCATGTGTTTCCATCATCGCTTTTTTTATTTTATTATTTGTAAAATGCTCATGTTTTTGAATATTTTGAATTATGTATAAATTGAAATGCTTTTATGAGCATGGCTTGTTATGGGATTCACTGCGAGTTGTCGAACTCACCCCCATTTCCTCCACCTTAGATGCGAGGTCGAGGGCAGCTGCGTGACATGAAAGTTGGACTGCGGGGTTTTGAGGATGGGAAGTTTGGCCTTCAGCCTCCCAGCTTGTTTGGTGGATTTGAGCATACATTTTGATGGATATTTAGTGTTATGGATATTCCACCTTTGTATATTTGGGACCGGGTTGGTATCTTTTGTGGATCATTGTATATTGGGCTTATGTAGCCACTAGTTTTGGAACTTTGTGTAAAATGTTATTTTGATCGAGAGTGTAAATTACATAGTTTTGGGTACATTGAGGATTAACTACAACGATATGTGTGTATGTTTGGAGACTGGAGTGAGTGTTTGTTACATTTCAGTGAATTTACTCGAGGAGTTTAGACTCAAGTTGTGAAAAAAAAAAATCAGGTGGTGAAATAGTAACATAAATCACACTGGTGGAATTCGGGGTGTGACATAATTTTTATAACAAAATTTTTATATTATTTATATGATGATTGAATATAAAAATTAGAATCTTATCGTTATTTACTTTGTTATCGAATTACAAAATAAATTATAAATTTGAATATTAAATAGATCTTCAAGTTATCTATATACATATATATTTTGTTGGAGATAACCAGGACAACTGCGATTTTGAGAAATTTGCTGATGCGTTTCTACCTGAGGCGGGACTCGTTTTTGTATTTTTTGAAAAAACCGTTTTTGAAAACGGTTTTGGGGTGCCACATGTTACTCATTTTTTAAAGGAAACAAAATAGAAGAAAACCTTAAATATAACTCCCAATAAGGAAAAACAAATTACGCGAAAACCGAGGTTAGTCTGCAGGGTCGGGTTACTATTGGGAAGATACGGTGAATCTATAGCACCTACAGCTAAAGGTTGAGTCTCTCTAATAATCAGAGTTAATGCAAAGTATGATAATTGATTAATGCAATCTAGTCTTAGAAACAAGCAAAGCATTATAACATATGTGGGTGCCGGGCTTGACGGAGAGCCACTCTAGTCGACCAGGCCCGAGTACAGTAAAGGCCTTCTGATTAAGTGGCCCAGTGAGCAGAACTTGGGAGCCGGGATCCGATATCCTCCTAGCGGGAAGGGGTTGACATTCCGATGTCATATCGGAGAAGGTTTATTTAACAAGTCTTGTGGATAGACTCCCGGAGAGAGCATGCGCCCTTCCATGCCTTCTTAGTAGTTCAAGGGTGGACAAGCATTCCGGGGTCTGTATTGTCGGAAATATGTCGTAAAAGGAAGAACTAGTCTCACGTGCGATATATCGCCGCCTTCTCCCTCGATTCTCCATTTAAAGGGAAGAACTAGTCTCACATGGAGCCACTCCGCCACCTTCCCTTCACATTTGGAGAGTACCCGCTCCACGTAGCGGATCCTTCCCTCCCGATAAAGAGGTCACTTTAGAAAATAAGGTATACTTACCAGGCCAGAAATATCTCGATTTTGGAAAGAAAGATCTAGCCCCCGACATCGGAGGCGGCAGCGGAGACCTCATCAGCCCAGTTTCTTCATTGTTTGTTTTGCAAATTTGTCATAGACAGTGTATGATCCGTTGATCGATGACTTAGAAGATTACGGAGACTACGATTGGTGTCGTTTGTGGGAGGCTTGTAGGAAATCTCGAGGTGATATCTCACGAGAGCACAGGTTCATCGCTCCACTAGTGATCTCCCTTTATGAACCCTTGCCGTTGCATTCATCCAGCGGGAGGGGAGGCCAGTTGGGTTGTCGGCATATACAACGGCCAGTGCGGCTTAGTTGAGGATCGGTTTCTCAGCTGGCGTGAGGAGATGGAGCGAAGCAAGAGGAAGCGAAGCGAACGGATGGTCGAATTACGTGAGCATGCAGCCAGTGAAGAGCGAATGTCTTGTATGAATCCGTCACGGGACCAATGGCGGGAGAACCCTACGAAGCTCCCAACCTTAGCACCCCGACTTGAATGACGAATAGAGCGAAAGAGCTTTGCGGCCCTATGCGATCCTGCCGGTGGATGGCGGAGTTGTCTTTAAATTATCTGCTTTCTCGTCACTCGCCACCGACCCGTCTGACCAGTACAGAAAGAGACCGCCTCGCCATTAGTCGGGTCGGTGACATCTTCGGATGGCGAAGGGAGGCGACGGGGCAGAGGGCCACAAGATTCGGGTTGGCCCCAGGGCATATACTGCCCAGGGTTCTGGGGTATGGCCCCCAGTTTTACCTGCGCCGATGTGAGGGACACTCATACTGAATCGGCGTCTTCCTCCTGGCCGCCTTTATGGGGGCCGTAAACATGTTGTCTTCCCACTGAGCCCGACATATTTTGGATTACAAGCCCCCTCGCGGATTTGTCATTTCTTCGTTTGCTATGTACGATGGCTCCTCTGATCCATACGATCATATGTTGCACTTTAACTTGACGATGATCAGCAGCGAGAGGCGATTGACTTTTGTGTAAGGTATTCCTAGCCCGACCCAAGGGAATGCTCCTTTAGTTCCATAAGCTTCCAAGAGGATCCCTAAAATCATTTGGCGAACTATGGTGTAACTTTGTCTCTACAGAGTATCAGTGCTCAGTTGGGTGAAGAAACATGTTTCGTTCGATCCATCTTTTCAATGGGAAGGCGAATCCAAATAGGGACTTCACCGATTTGTGTGTCCCAACAAATTGACACATATAGTATGGATGCGATCTTCTGGGAACTTGAGAAAGAAGCTTTGGTAAATGCCCTTTCTTTGATCCACTTTCCCTTGATCCACACAGTAACCATGGAAGAATTGGCATCGTGGTGAAATAAATACTCCTCTAAGGGCGATATCGAGACGCCTCCTGAGCGATAATGATGCTTACGCTCGGAGCGTGAAGCTACCACAAAGCCCGGCTGGCAGACGAGAAAGGGGGCGAGCAAAAGGGTGCCCCCAGGCAGTCGGAAAGAGGGATCCTTCCCGATTTCACCCATCTTTAACATCTCCACGATAGAGCACCCAGTGGCTCAGGGATGTGAAACCCAAATGCCGCATGCGGGCAAATCACAGACCAACCTGGCAGATTGATTTGAGGTGTGACTATCACAAGGACCACGGCCATGAAACAAATCATTGCCAAGGCACGAGTTCTGGTAGAAAGATTAATGCAGGTGAGGGCGTATCAGGCGTTCGGGGGAGCGCCAGTAGATGAATCGCCTATGTAAGATAAGGCTATTATTGCCAGCCCAGGCTTATCGAGCCTCGACCCATATCGACTTTATGCAGGAGGCCCGGTCGTAAATACCAATCCTAAGAAGCGAAGCGAAAAATGCTCTGGCCTCGGTTAAAAAAGCGGTAAATACCATGATACCTTGAGAGCTGACACCTTTGGTTTAGCGATCGTTGGCCCAGTATCCTTTCTCTGTCAAACCCCGGGCCAGGGTCATCACTCCCCATTATGATGCACTTATCTCACATACGTATTAACAATTTTGATGTACGAGGCCCTTGTTGTCCAGGCAGCGGTTGTATTGTTTCATATCTGACTTTATGTAGATGAAAGTCCGCTCGGTCATCCACCACCTCTCGGTTAATTTGGCGAGTCTTATACGGATTTAATGGTTTGGATCACACACTAGCGATTGGAGTGATATTGATCTTTACCGTAAGCGGGGACCCGGTAACTTCAGCGGTCTGGAGTTTCGGTGGATTGAAGATTTGGGCCCGTCTGATCTTGTCGATGAGTGAACGAGATTCTACCATGAAAGCAATCCCTCGACTACCACCATTTATCAGTTATCTAGAAAACTTGTCAGGGCCAGTAGCTATCTTAGGGGCGGTTTATTTAGGTTCTGGGCCTTAAAGCCAGTTTTTATGACCACTAGGGAGGCTGGTGATTAGGGATGGAGCGAGAATGTGATGAGAACTCATTCGGATAAGCGATATTTGGCCCAGAGACCGAATTCTCGCCAGTCCCAGACAGGGCCGGAGACTCTCTTGATCTAGCAGGCGAGTCTCGAAGCATTGGTGAGTGCGCATTGTTCAAGAAAGGAATGAAGAAGAAACAAGGCACAGTATTCTTAAGCCAGAAAATCCTTAAAGCCGTCAGAGACCGGGTGTAGTCACGCGCGGCGAGCCTCGCTTGGCCCTCGGATAGCCGGCCCGAGCTTCTACCTAACAGCACATCCAGTGTTGTATTAACTAACCTCCCTCTTCGGAGCACCATACATCTGCGACCTCCCAGTGGTAAGAATGGCTCCATTTGGTGATCAGGCCTAAGTAGTCTGACGTCAATCTGAGCGAGGCTCGAAGGAGACCGAAGTGTCGATTAGAGCTTCGCTATCGGAACTCCCAATCGAAGCGCCCAGGCCCGGCGGATTGGTGGACTCTTAATAATGGGGCGTCACAGACCTTAAGCGGTGCGAGGGCGTTGGTTTACAATTAAAATCTCCATGCGGGGATATTAAGATTGAGCGACCCGTGGCTCGGGTTGGTGCTCGCAATGGCGAGTGCAGTACGAGGCCATGGTCGGACTTGAGCCCCAGCCAGGCGCCTGTCTGGCAGTGACTCTGATCAAAGTGATTCCCAATTGGTGGTGACGGGATTAATGAAGAATTCGAATCAGAGACCCGGATGGTGAAATACGTCTCCGGTGAAAGCAGTAGCAGGCGGTTTGCCCTACGGCATGGAAGCTGGAACATATTCCGAAACTCTAATGAAAGAGCGAGCCTTGTAGCCCACGTAGCGCTTCTACCAATAACAAAGCTACGCCGCCACCACTTTGTCTTTATCCTTGACCTGTGGATTGCGACCCCATGAAACCAAACCAAGTGGGCCAAAGGACCTCCGCTGGTGGACCCCATTATCTTATGTTAAGCACAGGATAACTCCCGAATGAAAGGAATGAGGCCACGAAACTTCAATTCTAGTCAGCTAGATTTTCCTTGAGTGATAGGCGGCCTAAACCGAAGCGATCCTTGGCGGCCGGTATACGGAAATGCACCGGCGAGCAATTGATATGTGTTAAGCGAAGACTCGCGGAAGATATGTGGAGTATGCAGGCGGCGAACTTTATTGGACCCACACTTGGGATATTGTTGGCCCGACCATGGTGACGATCTGTGATTATACTGAAAGTGCGTCGCGCGGCTTGACTTGCTCGAATCTGAAATCACCAGTGCCGAGTTTGATCTATGTTCGAGCCCTTATTTGCTGATGGGGGATAGAATATAGTCGGACCCTTTGCTTAGAAGCGCGACTAAAGTTGTGTGGTTGCCGACTGGCATTAAAATGGATTGAGTGAAGCATTCTCCTCAATCAGACTAGGGGATGTCATTTCAGTTTATTTGGAAGAATATTGTTATCAGGTTCGGCGTCCCCAGTCGATTGTCATTTGGCGGTATTTGATTTGTGGTCGGAATTACATCGAGCCATGCAGAATTGAAGATAAAATCTATACTCCACCCCGCTGAACGCCCGTAGACGATGAAAGTGCAGTGGAAGCCTTATGAAACCACATTGTATACGAAGCGGTTGGGTGGATTGTTAAAGGCAAATGGGTAGATGAATTCCCCGGGGTACTCTAGGCTTACAGGAACTGCGGCAAACCCACTTGGGAATTTTCCTCATTTATAGTGCCTTACGAGATGGAGCTATAATCCTTATATGGAAATTGTACCTACCGTCGGATGGGGCGATCCACTAGCGGGGGGAATCTGATTTAATGGTCGGATCTAAGATTACGCTGATGAATTGGGAGTCGGCAGCGATCGCATGGCATCCTACCCGACCGTGCGAGTGCCCCACCAACAAAGAAATTCGAGCCTGAGCGTTCAAGCAGGGATCTGAGTCTGAAGAGTATTTGAGAATACGGTGATCAGGATACAGGAAAGTTCAAACCAATGGGAAGGACCGCTTATCTTGTGACACGTCTTTGGTCAATCACGGGATCATACGCATTGACAGGCAGGCGGGACCCTGTACTGGGAATATTTGGAATGCTACATATCAATAAAGAATGATTCAATATACAACGTACATGTTGTCTACTTTTCTCATCTTGCAAGGTTAAATTAAAGTCCGGATTGCGTAAAAAATGACCTATCTAGCCTAGTTAGATAACATCTAACTAATCAAATTAAAGTCAGTGGCCGCAGAATGGCTGCACGGCTCGGGTTAGATAACATCTAATTAACTGGTCAAATTGAAATCCGGATGGCGGAAAAGCCTTCTAGAGCTGGTTAAATAACATCTAACTAGTCAAATTAAAGTCTGGGTGGCTTAGAAAATGACACACTTTTGGCTCGAGTTAAATAACATCCTAATGCAGTCAACCTAAAGCCGCGTGGCACGGTAGCCCTATCAGGCCCCATTATGAGTAAGTGTTATTTGGTTGTGATGCACCTCGAATAACCTGACTCTCGGCATAAGATCCGAGGCGAAGCATACGCGGGGCGAGATATCCGTGTTCAGGATAATTATATCTGCAGGCTCATGAAAGAAGTATTTTTTCAAAGCCGAAGATAAAGTGCCTCTGAAGCGTCAAGTTAAGAAAACGAGGAATAAAATGCGAGAGTAAAAGCTCGACGAGAAGCGAATGACAATTTAATACTAGTCGCTGCCGACGACCTTGGGTTCACTTATCGATCTGGATTGGCGGGCTGGGCGGAGATATCTACTCCAGCCCTCCCGTAGTAGAGAGGATCCTTGGCTTGGAAAATCTTCTACGATGCGTTGTAGTCGATGGGCTCAACTAGTGGGCGAGGCAGACGAGAAGAGCTCGGGGCATCGAGGATTCACGAAAAGAATTACGGAAATGAAGTCGTTGATGTGTCGGCATCGAAATTTGGGATCATGGGCTTACTCCTGTATATCATGCGCCAGCACAACAGCAGTAGCCCATAGTCGAAAATCACATCACTGCTTGCATCGAATTCCGCCTCAATCTTAGGCTTCTCCAGGAAGACTCTTAGCTCAGGAAGCCCATGATCCTGCTGATGGCCCAAGGGACGATCGCTCGTCAGGTGGCTGACTATTCTCTTCCTCACGCCTCACGGCGGGCCTCATCGCAGCAACCAAGGCTTGTCAGTCTGGTCAAATTCGAACGGCCTTCGGTAGGCCACCATCATTTGTAGTCGGGCGCGTGGACCGTTTCGACTCCACTGTAGCCAGGGCATTGCCGCCTCGGTCTCAGCCAGCACCGTCAGTTTCGTGTCGGGAGGCGGCATTCCTCTCATGTTATATGATTATATGGCCCCAAGGCAACTAAGATTATTATAGTTACAAGAGAGCCTTTGATTCTCTTGCATCTTTGTTTACTTGGAATTACTTGGATATAATGATAAAATTACTTTATATTGTAATTTGAAAATGGTTTTAATCTGAACAACTTCTAGTCGTAGATCATACAAGTAGTAAAATGGATGTAAGAATGCAGATATCATTCCCACCAGTTGGCCAATTTGGAATCTTACCTGACTACTTAGGTCCACCTTATTTTGAACTCAGTGGATAGTGATGGTTTAATCTGAAGATAGTCTAAAGATACATAGGGATAAAGCGAAATCAAATGTTACCAGCCAAAAATAAAAATCAATATTCCCAATTTGATCCGAGTTCTACAAGAAATGAACACTATCGAGGAGAATCTTGTAAACGACCCGATTCTACTGCATTAATATTCATTACTCTATTTTTGTTCTTCCGGATGTGGATTTGTCGAATGCCTCTGTCTGATTAAGCGTTTCTCCATATTCAACTGGATTAGAGGCCCACGCTTTTTCTCAAAGACGAATCTAACATTACTTGTATTTTTACCTTTGAATACAGGTATTTTACTTTACCAATCTTGCTTTGATTTCTTGAGGCTCTTGATTTCTTGCTTCCAGCTACAGCGGAGTTCTTCTGAAAACTTCTACTTTCGATTGATGACTCGTCCACTTATTTAATGATTATTATTTTACATGTTAAACTTTTCTTGGGGCCAGAACACTGGAGTTCAGGAGTGAAGTCTGATTGCACCTTTGTGTTAAGGTACCTCTAAACATTCATGGAGTAGATAAAAGATTGTCGAGGTTAATTTCGAGCTAAGTAGTTTCATCGATGAGTGATATATCATACCCCACAAGTGGAATTTCCCAACTCTGGCGGGAATCTCCGTCTACATTAACCCGTAGAGACCTCCACAAATCGAGATAAAAGCAATCCCTACTTGAAATGGTGGCATATCTTTCATAGTTAGGGTAATCTATTGAAACGACATCGATCAAATAGAATTGATCTATTATTTATCTACAAATGATCTGAGAAAAGTAACTAATGGTAAATCCAATCTTGTGGCTGTTCTAAATATTGCATTACAATCGACAATGGATCATTGATAAGTACGCAGCTGTAATTGTAATAAACTGAAAAGAACGAATTCCAGAAATTTGTCCAGACTCCATTAATTTCAGGTAGTAATTGTAAGAGAAAATCATAAAATTTAAATCCAAGTTCATCATTTCTACCTGAGTCCAACTAGTTGAGATCTAGAAAAATAAAATAAAATAAAGAAAAGGTATCTATTGAAACATTTTTGTTGAATCTTACCTCTGGCTAGGATTCTGATGTATTGAAGACTTTGAGTTCTTTTACTATGAAACTTATAGAATATTTATAACATCAGAGATGAGCTTTGGGATTCAAGCTAAATTGGTTTCACGAAGAATTGATTTTAGTTCTTTGTTTTTCGAATCGTTTCAGTTGATCGTTTTGTTCATTTTATTGATGCTTTTGTTTGAAATTGAGCATTTGGACATGATGGATTCTGGTTCTTTGAATCAAGTGGTAGATTTCAGGAAATGAGTGAGACATATTTATTTTGCACACATTACGCATTTGCATACTAGTAAGATCTGTTTTGGTGAGACATTCTATGACCATATCTTGAGTTCCAGTTCTGTGACCTTCTGTTTGTTACTTTGTGTTGTTTGACCATCTCATACATGTTTATCCGAGTGTATCGATAACAGATGGAGATGCGACCAAATGTTTCTTCTATGATCAACACGGTGGGGACCTCCGGATGGGATCCGATCTTTGTTACCTTCTTGACCTTTGTCTTTGTCTTAGTTACATGTATAGCGATCGCGACAGATTATCTACGTAGAATCTTCTATCTTCACGTAATCTAGAGATTTTTAGTGCCTTGAGAGACGGAAGCGGGTCACGACCTCAATTGATACTCCTTGCCTTCCTTCTGGTTGCATTTATTTTTAATTGCGATCATTTTCCTTGCTTGACTACATTTCAAATCCACGTACAAAATGGTGTTAAGACCTTATAGTTCTTATTTTTGAAATGGTTTTTGTCGAGTTAGCCAAATGTAGTTGCGACACGATGAATTAGTCGCAGCTTTGAGGAAACCCTCCATGTAGGAGACCCACTTGTGCTTTGTTTCGTATCGCGACCTCGAAGAGCGTCGTGACTTTGAGTTCCCAGTCTTTCAATTGGAAGCCCAGTTGCGGCTTGGGTGCTGCTGCGGGGACCTCATCGCCGAAGCTTCATCAAGCTAGATCAGCGTCGCGACCTCGAGTTTATGTTGCTGACTTGTGTCGTCTTCATTTGTGGAAGCCTCAGATTGATCCCGTTTCAATTCTTCCTTGAATATTCCTTACATCTGGAGTAACTCTTTACTTAGTTTGCGGATCGAGCCCATTTAAGATTGCCTTAGTGACTACGGTCGCGACCTCGCTCTCTGTCGCGACCCGGCAGTCACGGCCTTCCATTTCTCCCTCAGAGACTAGTCTTGGTGGTATGACACAGGTCAGCGGGCGAAGAAGAGTTCCTTGTTGCGACTTCAATTCTGGATTCGCGACTTCACCCACCTGTATTAGACGGTTTCTTTTTGGTTCTTCTTTGTGGTTTTGGTCTATTGCAATTCTGCAAAATTATATTTAATTAAAATATCCATATTTTTGCATATTAATTAGCATTCATATTGTCATTTTAAATTAGAAAAATGGATTAAGAAAATCAAATGGGTTTTGACTCATCTCGTTCGCCTCACTTAGAAGCGCTCTATCCATTTGCTTCTTTGGCCTCCGACTCCGGTGGCGTCAATTAGAACCTCCTTTAAAGGCATCAGGCTATCTATCTGAAAGTCTTTGTTGAACATACAGGTTGAAACCTCTCTGCATCCCATAAGTAGGTCAATGAACTCGAAGTCTTTGGAGGGACGTGTTACGAATAAGCGTGATGGCACAAGAAACCCAGAGTATTAAGTAAGGCAGCATTATAGTTTTAGAGCTTTTTATAAGAATTACTTTACTAAGCTCTGCATTGAATGAAGTACGGTTCTTGAATCTACGCTCCTAGTCCTACATTATCTACTTGAATATCCTCTTTTATAGTACCCGGTAGGGAATCACGCCACGAATACTCTTCACCCATTGACTTCGGACGATTTACGGGCATCCATAGCGCTCCCAGGGTACGTCGTCTAGACGATCGAGCGATTAATACCTCCCGTTGAAAAACTGGCTGATGGAGGATAATCTTATGATATCGTCGGCGATCTTTATCCACTTCCCTCCATCCCGCTTGAGCGAGGGCAGCGCGAGAATAAGTTTAACGATGCTCGATCGAGTGTCTGATAGCCTCTTACGCTCGGAGTAAGCATAAGAAGGAAAAAAAAAGAAAAAAAGAAAAAAACAACACTATTCTTATGTGTACTCTCTAGAAAGGCGAAGAAAGGAAAGGGCTTGAAAGAACATGAAGTTCTGTATTGTGTTGTATGCTTTGTGTACTTTTTACCTAGGCGGCTTTCCAGGTACAGTGGGAGGCGGGCCTTTGTATTGCGGGCGGGAATCGGGTACTCTCATGGCTCTCACGGGAGATGTCTCCCGGACCAGTGGTCATTAGATCCGAAATCTTGGGAGAGCCGGAATGTGATTTGCACCATCTCAGACCCCATCCATGGGGCGGGTTCGTCGCTGGCAGATCCAACCTCCTCTGGCATCACCTCCTGCAGCTTTACCGCGCCTCTGCGACGTATTGATCAAATAACCTCGTCATCTCTTCTTCTCTTCTGAAAATGAGAGAGGTAGGGTGGGTTCGAAGGGAGGAGCCAGGTATAAAATCTTCCACTTGGGCCTCGGGGTGTGCTCTGGCACGACCACACTTCTTACGATTGCAATGCCCGGGGTGGCGGTCCTTTGTTGGTAGAGGAGGCCACCGTGGAGTGGACACCTTGCCGTCCGGCCAGGGTCTAGTGAGGTTGGGTGAATCCCATTGGTGAGGTCGGCGTGAGTATAGACGGGGCCCAGTGGCCTTGTTCCGGGGTGTGATGTTCCCCTGCGGGTCCCCTAGTTGATGGCGCCTTGTAGTGAGTAAACTATGGTCACGAGAGGAGTAGCGAAGTGTTCCTCGTCCATGGCTATCTGCAGGGGCGGCGCCGCGAGGGGACCATCGCGGAAGGCTGTGGCGGGGCTGCCTCTCACATCAGCAGGATTCAACTGTGAAGGAACTCATAATGGCAGCTCTGTTGGAAACCTCCAGCCCCAGGTCCCAGATCTTCGAGGCTTCACCACGCTGTACGATGCCTCTCCAGGTTTTGCGATGGGTCACGATCGGTCGCGTAAAGACATGTGTGTATGCAACTTCGCCCACTTTCTAGTTCCTACACACGGGAAGGCGCGTGACCCGATTAATATCAGCGTTGGGTGGGAGAGCCAGGGTCATCCGGCCTCTACGACTGAACAGCCGCTCCCTTTACTTTCATTTTAGGGAATCGAAGTCCGTTCACGAATTAAATGGGAGTGGGGTCGACACTGAACATGGCTGGCCTTAATATCGAAGAATAAGTAGAAGAAAATCTCGACCCGGTGAAAGTGTGTTTGGTATAGAAGTTCGAGGCTCTTGCATGGGTTGTCCGGGATTATGTTGGGATGAACAAGGGTCGGCAGCGCCGGTAAAATCACAACAAAGGCGAGGTGCTTTGGAAAAGAAAGCAGTTTGGCCCGCAAAGTTGCTCCCGGGTAAAAAGCAAGCGTTGTGTTTCTCCTGCCCTTCCGCAGTGGACTCGTCCCAAACATCCGGTAGCTCAAGTCGATGTCATTGGGGATCCACGATGGGTTCTCAACTCCTCATTACAGCCGGGGCGAAAGATATAAATAATGGTTGCATATAGCATATATAGCGCGAGGCCCTGTTCAAACCTGCCACATTGAGTGAGTTTTCTTCCCTCACCTCTTGCCATTCTGAAACATATCAGAGGGTAGAGGCGAGTATCATCCAGAGAAAACAGCACAAAAGCAGGTAAAGGAATAAAATCATAAACTTCAGGCAAAAACCATTTTGGGCTTTGATAGCCCATAATTTCACCCTCATACAGAACTTCTGCATTAGTGGGATAAAGTAGGTAGTAAAGATTCAACACATGAGGAGAAAAGATTACTGTAAAAATGGGGTAGAAAAACGATTAGAAGGAAGCGATTCGAAACAATTCAAATTATGATGTATATAGAGAAGGTTTAGTTGGTGAAAGGAATGTAAAACCCAGAAGTGATAGAATGATAGAAAAGAAAAGTGATGATGACTCCACGCCTGGCACTTCGGGCTTCAGGCGCGTCGTGCGGCACACTAACCTATCACTTACTAGTCTAAGCCGCTTCGGCGACTCTCAGCTCTTAAGGACGCAATGGCGGAGTGCATATACGGGCTGATTAATTACCGGGCTCACCCGTATCATCCCTGACACATTGGCCCCACCCCAATCGTTCACGTGCTAGTGTTGGATATATCGGTACGATGCTTGATAAGTTAGCCGCATACCTCGAGATAGAAAAATAATCTAAAGGGGACATCGGAGTAGAACAAAGTACACTCAAAATACTACTCTCATAAAAATCTAGTTTTATTGATTGCAGCTGGCGACTCTGTGTTACATTCATATCCTTACAAGTAACAATTAAGCGATCCCATGTGAAGTGGCTACATAAAGTTAAATCTGAATAAATACTATGAAGGCGAGAAAATGTGTAGAAGTGAAGAAGGAAGAGAAGCGATATACTTATTGCTAAAAAAGGGGAAAAAAGGAGGAAAGATGGAAAGGGGCTTAAGAAGGGAAATAAATGAAGTACTGGCGAGTTTTGCCGAGGTGTGTGGATCACGAGAGGATTCCATTCGATTTGAGAACCACCACGAGGCCCGACCGAGAACATGGATAGTATTTCCACGACTAAAACGAAGGCCATCTACGATCTTTGGCACGATTCACGCGGAAAGCACGCTCCAGATAGTGCAACCGATCATCATTCGTAGCAATCAGCTGAATCGATTCTACGTGATTAAGTCATCCCTTCTCTGTTTGGAGAAACAAGGATAGCGGTGGCCTGTGGACCGAATCATCCCTCCGATAACTTTTATAGCGCGACCCGTGACCTCGAGTCTTCTTAAACGACCACTTGACATCTAATGCACATCCAGGAAAGTTAGAAAATTCACAATTGAACATACGGCGGTGATTGGTATTCCCACGTGATGATGGTTAAGCATGTTCTTTTTTTCCAGCAGGGACGGTTGCCCTCCTAGTGGAAAAGGGGCGTTATGGGTCTGTGGGCTTTGACCCGAGCCCTCGTCGATGAGCTGGTATGCTTCAAGGGTTACAATTGGACGACCAGTCCCAGCCCAGGCTGTGAGCCGAGCAGACGACTTAAGGCCGAGATCGGATATCCTCTGGTCGGGAAGGGATTGATGCATTTGAATGTCATATCCAGAGAAACTTATTTAACAAGTCTTGACGGATAAAGCTCCCGAAAGGCGTGCGCACTAAAAATGCCTTCAGTGAATTCAGGTGAACCAAGCATTCAGGAGGTCTGTATTGAAATATACCCACTTAAAAGGAAGGAGAACTAGTCTACCCAGCGCGATATATACGCCACCTTCTCCCTCGATCCTCCTTTTAAGGGAAGGCTAGATCTCATATCACGAGATATACGCCACCTTCCTTGCTCCCGATTTGGGAGTAAATTACCCGCTTTCCACGTAAAAGCGGATCTTTCTCTCCTACGATAAAGGAGGTCATTTCAAAAAATAAGGTATGCCCTCTAGACTGAAATATCTCGATTTTGGAGAGAAAGAAAGGATCTAACCGACATCGGGCTTGACAATGGCCCTCCCATGCAAGCTTTCTTGGGTACATTTGTTTACAAGTTGTCATAGACAAGTGTATGAGATTCGCGGTCGGTGACTCGAAGATTAGGAGACTACACACTAGATCACATTACACGTGTAATAAATGAATAAATAAAAATCAAAGTCGACTAAAGTAAGAGTGTGTACCTTGGTGGTGAATTGCGAGCGCTATCAATAGAAAACAAGGTTAACCCAATAACATATATAAAAACATTCATGGTTAAATTAGAAAGTCGAGTTATAAACTAAGCACCAAATTATTTAATGAAGGAATACATGAGATGTCGGGCTTTCACCAAGGCCGTCTCTTTATTTTCAGATCGACCTCTATGTGGTTCTATTATATTGGAATTATAGGAGAATAAAAGGTGCTTTCAAAATTTGGGGAAATCAGGTTGAGAAAGAAGAACTTTGGAGAATGGAAATTTAATTTGGATTTTTAAGGAAAACAAAATCTTTGCTTTGAGAAGAGAATAAGAGATTTAAAGCTTAAATACTTGGGACTTTGATTTGGGGAATTGAAAGAAAGTTATTTGATTTGGGGAATTTTGAATTTTTTTTTTTTAAGTTAAAAAAACAAATTGTTGATTTTTGGAAATTAGAGATGATTTTTTTTTTTATAAATTAAATAAAATGATTTTGGATTATTTTAGAAATTAAAAGATAATGATTTTGGAATTTTTAAAAGTGAAGAAAATGATTTTGAGTTTTAAGAGTTAAAGAAAATGCTTTTGTTTTTCGGAAATAAAAAAAAAAGAAAGAAAGAAACATTTTTTTTAATTAAGTAGATGATTTAGATTTTTATAAAATTTGAAAGAGGTAATAAATTATAAGCTATAATAATAAAAATAATAATATAATAGTGTTTGTCCGAAAGTTAGCACTAAGGAAAATCAACGTTAAGGAAAGTCAAATATTATTTATTCTAAAAATTGTCTGGGTTTCAAGTCCAACGTGGGGTATTTGTTTTTGTTTATCAATAATAATTAAATAAATTTAGGAAAGTGAAATATAAGTGCGATAATTAGAAAACCAAAGAGTTAGAATCAATATACATTAAATATTAACATACATGTCAAACACGAAATATGAAGATACATGGCAAAATATGGATTAGGAAAATAGCTTAGTATACATGGAATAATAAATGTAGGTTTACAGGAGGAAAATTAAACAGAACATAGAGGAGAGAGTGTGAAACTAAAATAATTGAACCCTACTTTAGCATATTGACCAAGTAGGGAAGTAAAATAAAAAGAAGCAAAACTACAATATCATTCTCCCAGCATATGAAAGCCAAGGAGCACTACGTGCATCCCCACCCACACTCACCGCCTGCACCACCTCTATATGTGAAATCAGCCTCCCTCTTTCTCATCAAAGAGTGCTACTCACATGCCAAGAAAATAACATAGAACCATATACAGTAAAAAAAAAATGACAATGTTGATGAGTAAAACCTAGAAAATGACAACAAATATACGAAGGCAAAACACAGGCAATAAAAAAAACAATATATTTATAGATTCGTCATTAGTCAACAAACATACAAATTCGCTCTGCAAAAGGATCAAGGTAGCATAGTGATTCATGAAATTCGTACCTGAATTGTTACTCGTTATTTCCACTACGGAAATCAGGAACCACGTCCCACCCTCTCTCCACTCTGTCTGTCCTTGCCTCCTTGAGATCATCCCTTCTGCCTTGATCGTCTTTTTCCTTTAATACATAGGAACTTAAAAAAAAAACTAACCATAAATCTCGAATCCCCATCTTCCAAAAAGAAAAAAGAATAAAATAAAATTTTCAAATATAAAAGAAATTCTAAAAAAGAAAAAAAAATCTAATCAAATAAAACCAGAACATAATAAAATCATAATAAAATAAATGAAAAAAAGAATTAGAGCTCAAATTTAAGGTCTACAATAACCTATATTATTGTTCTTTTATAACTGTTATCTATATTATTGTTATTACAATAGTATTGCTGTTGAATAATATTTAACATATACTTATGAAATCCATATTTTTGTTGATACCAATATTATTATGAGATACATATATTACACATGAAGCAAAAAAAAATTTTTGAAAGGAAAAATAATATTATTGATTTAAACTTGTAATAGATCGATGAATTCAAGATACAAATAGTTATAAACCATATAGGATGAAATATGCTCGAAGTTAATAACGTAATAAAAATCAGGTATAAAATACTGAATTTAATAAAATTGTGATTAGAACTCGATATCACAACTCAATTCTTCAATATAGTATTCTGTAATTTGAAATTTTGAGTGAAGTCAAGTATCTTTAATCTGCTCTGTGATTATTATAAAATATCTGAAATAAAATGCGCGATGGACAGGCAGCGTCAGCGTCGTGTAAGCAGGCAGCAACCCAGCTTGTCGATAAAATGTCGACAAATAAAACGTCGATAAAATGACGACAAACCAAACATCGATAAAACAATGATAACAAAAAAATAAAACCTAAATCTTCGTGAAAGAATCATTTTAATAAACAATAAAATAAAAGAAAATGACTAAGAGAGGTGATTCACGTTAAGAATGACAAAAAAATCACCCCTCATTGCTTGAGGAAAATAGGCTATAAAAGAAAAGGGATGAGAAAAGAAGGAACATTTCAAAATCCACATAAAATTACAATACAATAATTTTTTGTTTAAAAAAATACAGTAATTTTGACAATATTAAAAGTTGTTAACATGATCCATCTTTAATAATTTCAATTATTTTAATATATTAATTTAAAAAAACCATCACTATGAATTCGAAATAAAATTTTAAAAATTAAATCTCAAATAAAATATTTTATGTAAAAGTTATTTGATTTTTTATTAAAATGTAACAAAACTTGATTTAATAATAGTTTTAAATTTTTCAAAGAAACAAATATAAATATCTTGAAACTTCCTAATAACTTGGGAGGAGGGACGGGGGTTCAGAAACTTCTTGAGGAATTAGATTATTACATGCTTGTAGTATAAGCAAATACTCTCACCTATATATATATATATATATATATATATATATATATATATATATATTAATATAAAAGGAACCATCACTATGAATTCGAAATAAAATTTTAAAAATTAAATCTCAAATAAAATATTTTATGTAAAATTATTTGATTTTTATTTAAAATGTAATAAAACTTGGTTTAATAATAGTTTTAAATTTTCAAAAGAAACAAATATAAATATCTTGGAAAACTTCTTGGGAGGAGAGAGGACCAGGGTTGAAACTGGCAGGGAGTAGATTATTACATGCTTGTAGTACCAGAAAGAGCATATATATATATATATATATATATATATATATATATACTTACATATATATATATATATATATATATATATATCCTGAAATATTTAAGATATATCTAAAATAAATTTTCTCTATGTATTCCTCTATTACATACTTATTGAACAATTTTAAATATATTTTGATCTTTATTTCATCTATTCTTATAGTTTTAAATTATTTATGTTTGATGAATCTGAAATATCATGATATTTATGATATTTTCAACCAAATCAAGTACCAATATATTGTATTTACGATGTTTGATCACTTTGTGTAAGACCGGGACCAGAGACTAGGTTGAGTACGGGAATATAATACTATCATTGTAATTTTAAGAGTAATATATGTAAAAATAAAAAAGTTATAAGCAGCAGACCTCAGATAATTGCCAAGCCCAACAATTCCAAAGCCTTCAGAAGCTTTAATGGGTTACAGCCCACCACACACACTTTCTTTCTTTTGTCTTTCTAAATGGTAAATATTAAACACTAAATCGTATCTCAAATGATAAAGTTAGAGAATGAAAAAAGCGATCTTTGAGAAGCTAAAGGAAATGGAAATTGACTCAAAGAAGAAACCCAGCCAGCAAAGGTTAATAATTGCTAGGCATTTCATCAAATGACTGGTGTGCAATCTGGCTTCCTAGGATACCAAGATTGAATGTTGAATCTACTGAATCTATTAACATTGCTGCCTGCTGCTTTACACAGAAATTAATGACACGGGTCATATAAAAGAAGTAGGAACATGCCAGCAGAAAAGTTCATATATTTTATGCTAATGTGGCAACGTTGCCTCTCTTGTAGTAACCAAGCAGTCGGGTTGCTTTATTCGTTAACTTGGATTGAAGGTTTAAGCTTTTGCTTGATTTGAAACCGGGATTTTTTTTCTTTCTAAATGCCTTTAAAGTTCATTGCTTACAATTATTGAGTTGCTTTATAAGGAAGTAATCTAAAACTTGGGTTTAGAAGGCTTCCCGAAGATCGTCTATTGGTGGAGTTACATTTATGTGAATTAATTGATTGATAAGGAATAATTAAGGAAGAAGAAGCCCTTGAAATTTTCCATTCAGTAGTAATCTTAGTCTCACAGGAATTCGAGTCATTGATCATTAGGAGGTGTCATGAGTTAGGCCCTACTGACACACCAAAATAAACAAGAAGGCGACAGGTGGTATTCCCTTAAAAGCACTCAGGTAAGCACAAAAGTTAGCTCTTTTGCATTGAAAGACTAAAAGTTAGAGCTGAGTTATCATGTTGATCGAGTGTCGTACCTCATTTGGTGTGATTTGCTTCTTTTATGGAAGGAGAAAGGGATCATCTTTCTGAAAGTGAAGCGATTTCTTCACGGCCAAGATGAGGGGAAGATAGGCTCTGCCTTTGGGAAAATGAGCACATTCTTAACATGTAACCGCTTTCCAGGTCGGTACATTTGTTGGGAGTGCCTTCCTATTTCGTTGGAGGCGGTGATTGGTTCTTGGAAGAACATTTACTTATATCATGAAAAGTCGGTTGCTAGTTTCGTTTGGTGAAGTTGTCGATCGGGAAAGGAGGCATCCGAGTGAAGGGGTATCCGGGCACTTGGTCGCATTGGGAAAGGAGGCATCCGGGGTAAGAGGCTCCCGAGTACTTGGGCAAAAGTTCTCCCGGAAGTTCCTGATTTTGGTGACTTGCTATAGGGCACAGTCTCCGTAGGCCATTGATGGGTTGGTAGGTTGGCTAGGGCGCAGAGCCCGTGAACATGATACCCCTTTTTCTGTAGGGAAGATCATCCCCGATCGGAAAAAAATGAACAAGCTTGATCGTCATATTATAGAGAACAGTCGACCATCAAATCTTTGTTTAATTTCGGCCATGAATTTTTAACTTTTGAAGAAGCGCATTAGATCTTTATTCAATCGTTTACAAAGTTGATCCTCTGAGATTAGAACCCAGTATAAAGGCTAGTGGGTGAGGAGGTTGGTTGTCTTATTGGTTATCCACGTTCCTTCGTCAGAGAAGGATAATTGAATGTTGCTAAGGCTCAGAATTGCGGGATGAAGGATGATTGTGTTCGATCATTTGAGCGCGCTTTCTAAGCATGGGTCAGACCAGAGACTGTATGGTTTAAGCGGAGTCGGAATTGTCTTGGGGGGTCTTTGGGTGGTTTTAAAACTTGAATGGAGTCGGGGACACCTAGATCTGCGAGGATCAAACTCAAAAGCTCCCACCATTACCGTCCTCTTATATTCCTCTTTCTTAGCCTCTACTTGACGGCAGAAATCTCTATCTTTCCCTTGCTGCTTTGGCTTCTACAGTGGCTTCTTTCGGCCAAATCTCGTGCTCCCTTCTTTTTGGCCTCTGCCGGCCGGCTTCTCTCTTGGTTCCAGTGAGGCGGATGCCTTTACTGTTTTTCTTACGTATTTCGGATTGTTATATGAATATTAGTTTGTCGGTGTTGTAATATGATGCTATAAGTAGCATAGGTATGTAATCACCAGAACACCTTTTCGGTTTAATTAATAAAATTGCAGTTTTTTTAACGGCTTGGTGCCTTGTGTAGTGCGTGTGATATTGGGGGACGATACTGTCCCCAGTGAAATTCAGTTGAACATTACTCTAAAACTTGTGCTTGGGCTGTTTAATCGCCTAGGAAGAAAGGCCCACAGGCTTGGCCCACCTTAGTCTTTGTGCCCCAGGCGAAGCCAGTCTGTGTGATGGTTGGGATCCCGAGACGGGCGTCGATCATCATTGCGTTAAATGCATTTGTAGGCTGGGCGGAAATATAACGTATAGATAGGCATCGTAAATTTCGTACTCTTTTCCCTTCGACATTATTTTTAGTTGCTCTGCTTTCCTCGGCGACCAAGCTGCTCTGCGAGCCAGGTTGCGATCCCCAACATGGTCCGGCTCGGGAGCCATTATTACGGGCGCACGAACTTCTTCCCATGAGGTAGCCATCATCGCCGCCGTGTCTTGGCCACTTGGTGAGTATTTGGTTTGTTGTATCAAAGAGCTGGGAGGAGGCGTGGTTTAACCGCATGACCCGGGCGGGGTCCTTGCGAGACTGGGATATATAGCATTATAATTGGGTATATGGTACCAGAGTCTATTCGTTTCTCTTCTCCTTTTAATCTGCACTTATGCAGAGAATGGCGAGGGATCGGGAAGAAACTTCCTGAGTGTAATGGTGGCCAGGAGGTGCGCGACGACCGCCCATGACAACATCTGTCGTCCTGACGATGGAGGGAGTTAATGGCTTAGCTAGAGGTGCGGGAATAACATCGACCTCAGTGGGTTGATGGAGAGGAATGGACACAGGTCTCTGCAGGTAAGAAAACGTAATGGTGTGTTTTTGCAGGGAACACCTTGCGATCGAAATTTGCGCTTCTGATTATACAACCGCAATCAAGCCGATTTTGCATTTCACGGGCGCCCAGAAGCTCTTATCACCAGCGTCATTAAGTATTTTGATCGGTCGCTGGCATTGAACTACCACATATCCATGGCCTCATTTGGTGTTGGTAGTAATATATTTATTTTCTAAGAATAGAGGCGAGGGTGGCCTAGATGTTTATGTCGGGTTGCAGGGTCCCAGGCTTGGGTTGTTAACGGGCTCCTCGACTCACCTAAGACTGAGGCGAAAGGAGTGTTGCTAGTAAGGGGACCTTTGGGCTGAGTCCAGGGCTCCCCGGTCTTCAGTTACCCATTTGCCCCACGTGTCAGCCGGTCTCGATCTTTCAGTGTGTGGTCGGGTTAGACGCGACGATAACCTTTCGGATATTTGTGTATGATGATGGAATAAACTTGGCTTGCTCGTATAGGTAAGGCTTGTGAGGCGGGGCTAGTGAGGCCCCAGGTGGAGAAGTCGACTTCCGAGAGAAGGTCGCGTGGAGTTCTCGAAGATTTTGGTAGGGCGGCATTACAGGTTCCTCCCCGACTCCGGATAATATCTGCCAGGTAAAGGCGCGGCCCGACCTCTTGCCTCGGTCGTTTCCCAGGCCAGTTGCCTTGGACATCGTGGAAGGGAGCACTTTGTCATTCTTGACCTCGTGGGATTTTGAAGCCGGCCTTGATCCTCCGTGTGGCTGGTAGTTGAGGCATCAAGTGCGGTGTAGGGTGCGTCGGGTTCGTCGACTCTCTGAGTGGGGATTCTGGATCACCATGACCCCGGTTCCCGGTCGGAGGCAGGAAGTAAGCCATCCAGGGGTTGCCTTTGCACGGCGAGTGGTTGGATGCCCCAGGTGAGGCGTTAAAGGAAGAAAGGGGCGGGTTAAGGCGGCCAGGCAGCGCACAGGTCGAGGGGAGGATTTAGATTTCCATGGGTTGAGTGGCGAACACGAGGATTTCCGGGATTTGGAGGGAGGAGGCTGGAGGGAAGGATGGTGCTGCCCCAGACCTTTGCTGCAGTGCCCGTAAAAGGGCGGTGAGTTCCAAGTGGGTAGTGAGTCGCCGCAGTGAGGACTGGGGATCTGTTGACCTCTTGTTGAGGAGGATCGGAGAGATGCAAGCCATTGTCATCCGGCTCTCGGCCCCAGGACCATGAGATCAAACGGAGAGGCGTAGGGGTGCCTGAAATAAAGTCGAGAAGTCGGCAGGTTTGAAGGTGCACTTTAAGGTGTCCGAATTCGATCGGGATGAGGGTCGACACAACAAGTCATGAAGTTTATCTTTGTCGGTACTGTTTGGTGGAGCGGATCATAACGACTATTATGCTCCACCTCTAGCGTGGGCAAGACCTCAGAGTGGAAGTAAGTGGTGCCGGGGCGGGCGAGGTGGGAAATGTCATGCGTCCCGCTTGGGAGCGCTTCACCGCCTGGAAAGGCTGGTGGCCATTAAACAATTGTGTTCGCACACATTGCCCGGATCTTGGTATTTTTCGGGAAGGGGCATGGGTCTTAGCGAAGGACTACTCGGTGGCGTTCGATGGGCCGGAAGGAAGGAACGTGACGGATTATCGATGATGGCCGGGATGAAGTCATGACATGTATATTCGGTCAGCTGGCCCGGTAAGATAAGCGGATTTGTTGCTTGCGACGTGCGCGCCCGTTCTTGGTCTGTATACCTAATGGGTTTGCTTTTTGCAAGTCGTGATATTGAACATGGCAGCCGACATCCACGAGCTCGAGCTCCGGTAAGGGATCTTTGAACGACTGATCTCTTGTCCAATCGGGGATAGCTGAGTGGAGTCTGAGTGCTTCACTAAAGAGCGGGATGGCGTGCGTCGCTTGGAGAGTGGAGGCTAGGAATTTGTTGAAGAGAAAGGAGCCGCTGACGAGGGTTGAGGGGATCTGGCGGCGCATCCTTGGGAGCAGCGATAGCGAGATTGGATCGAAGGTAGATTAATATACGAGCACAGTGGGGTACAGGCCACTGGGTTCAATGTGCCTTGCGGGTTGAAAATGCTCCACCGTAGGGGCGGAGGGTTCAGTGTGGAGTTGCTCGCGGGCGTTGGCGCGTGGCGGGGGAAGCACTGGAAGGCGGAAGAAGAAAACGGTGGTTGGCCCGGACCCGAGGGCTGCCTTGGTCTAGCAGACCCGGGACTATAAGGACTGGCACTGCACTTTCGGAGAAAGATTTGTTGTTGATAGAGAGATGATGGAGCGGGGTTCAATGCAGAGGCGGCGACACGTGATCAACTATGTGCTATATGGTTGTTGCGTTTCACGCCTGACATATCTGGGATCGAAGCCTGATCGGATGAACTCTTGGATCCTTGATCCGTTAACTCGAGTTCTTTGCTAACCCCGTTGCCCAGCATCTCGTCGATCGCTCGACCGGATCGGCTACATTTAGCGGGAAGCGTGTCAGAAGAACCAGCGGCATTCCTATGCGGAGAGGCGACTCTTAATAGTCCCAGACAGCATGACGGCGGGGTTGAGATACCATAGTGGCTAAGAGCTTTAGTGCTTTTATGAAACCCCAGGAACACTTTATACTATTCGATGGATTGCACCAAAAAATTTACATCCTCTTCTTCTTTTTCTTTAATTTTTGTTTAATAACCTGCTGTATGTTTTAATATTGCGCCATTTGGATTTGCATTGATTTTGTTAAAGGCACACCATTAGAGGCGATGCATTAAGGAAATCATGGTGTCTTCATTTGGATGGGCCGCTGTTGTATTTGCGGAGCATTTGATATCAATAGCGATGGTCACATGCTTGACATACTATCCTTTGGCACTAGGGATGAAGGAATGGATCTGGAGACTAAGAAGACTTGACTTGTAAAATCGGTTCGGGTTTAGCATTCCCTAAATAAAAGGACTGACGGCAAACGACTCTTAGAAGCAGCGGAAGAAGGCTAGGCGACAAATCCAATTCCTACAACCATCAGTGCGACTACTTCCTCTTTCCATACACAGTCTGTCGGACTCTTCAGTAAGCCACATCCACTAGCAGTCCCGAGATATTTCATAGCTTTATCCCCGACAAGCGTAAATTTGTGGCGCAGCATGAGAGAAAAGTAAAAAGGGTGAGAAAGAAAAACTTGGTTACGGGAGCGAAGGTTCAGTATTACTGCTTGATATAGCTACCGCACACAAAGTGGTCCCACCCCCCTTTTATTTCATTCCCTTTCTGTCGATATTTACTTGATTCTGAATGTCTTGTGTGAGTTCCCTTGTTCAGGGGAAGAGACCCATCTTGGACATATGTCGATCGGGATACATTGAAAATGACTCCATCTCTCTTCCTCTGTGGTCGAGGCTAGCTATCTCTTCCTCTTCCCTGTAGGTCGGGAGCTAGCTGTCTCTGACCATTAGATTAAATTCGGGCTTTTTGCATTTGATGGAGTTAGGTGATGAGAGTCCATCTTGAAGTAGGATATGTCATTTATTGTTCATCAGAGCTTTGAATGTGACCCGACTAGAAGTGATCTATCTTTTGGGCAGGACGAGTCATTCTTGCCTTCAGGGCTTTTGTATTTGACATTTATAAAGTGATCTACAATGGCTGAATAGGACAGGTCATTTACTCTGTGTAGAGCTTTCTATGGCCGACCGGTTACAGTGATCTATCTTTTGGCGGGACATGGCATCATTTTTCTTTGCGCCATGAGCTTTTGTGACTGACATTTCTGCGTGATCTCGCTAGAGTGAAACAGGTCATTTCTTGCCATCCAAGACTTTTGTATTGACCAGTCAAAGTGATCTATGTTGGGGTGAATGAGTCTCTTACCGCCATGAGGCTTTTGTATTTGACAGGCTAAGTGATATCTTTGGGCCGGGTGGGTCATTTTAACGTCGCATCACAGGGCTTTGTATTTGACTAGCTAGGCGTCAATTCTGTTGGTCGGACGGTCATTTCTTTGCTCCATCCTAGGACTTTTGTATTTAGCTTGACTAGAAGTGATTTATGCTAGGCTAGACAGGTCATTTTACTGCGCCATTCGGGCTTTTGTATTTGACCAGCTAGAAGTGATCTATACTGGGCCAGACAGGTCATTTTACTTCGCCATCCGGGCTTTTGTATTTGACCCTATATAAAGAAAAATATGTGAAGCCATAGGAGTCAAAGATAATGATATGCTTTTATTGATAATACCTTCTCGGGTGCATGGCGTTCCACATTCTAGGTGAGGGGTTCCATATGTTTTATCTATAGCGTAGGACCGGCTTCACTGAAGTGCGCGTCATGACATAGGTCCTTCTAGTTGGGTTTAGATTTTTCTACTTGGAGTGGGGTGCAATATTTTTCGAAAACTTTCCTCGAGACCGGATCGCTTGCAAGCCCAACGAGAAACACTTTCGAGGGCTTAACACGTACGGTATAAGAGTTGCGGTAGTCTTTGGTAGGAGGTTATGTGATTCTGGTTCCGCGCCATCACTCATGTCTAACTCCACTGGTTATTGATTCAGCATTTCTACGACTCGGGGGTGGCGGAATTTTGGATGGTGGCGAGGCTAATTTCGGTCAGGGATAGCGACTTCCGTCCGTGGAGGTGAGTGCAGTTTTCTTGTGCCTGCAAACGGGAGATCTTGGAGTTGGCTTTCGCGATGGTTACGTAGGCGGGCCCAGGGGTTCTTTGCGACATTTCCGCCCGGAGTCTTGCTTTTAAGGCGATCGACAAGGTTTGTTGGAAGCCTCGCTTGGTCATTGCTTTGAGGATCACAGGGGGTAGAATATAAATTTTTATCTTCAATTCACAGCGAGAATCTGGTAATTTCATTTGTCAGCTAACCCGTGCTCGGACCGATTGATCTTGGGATCACAGAATCGAGACAATGTTTTCTAGATAAAGGCGGTAACATCTATCTTTGATTGGCGAAGCGTCGACTACATCCGTTTACGAAATGTCCCGGTGTGACGATATGTTTACTTTTGAAAAGTTGTAGTGCGAGTGGGAAGCCCGGATGAAGTATATCGATCAGATTGAAGCGAATGGCCATGGGTTAGAGATGGAGACGAGTCTTGCAGTGATTTACAAGAGATGGGGACGTCGGCTGGCGAGGGTCGCATTTCTTGACGTGTCGTCAGGCCGTAGTTTACGATATCCCTCTGAGTGTGGGCGGTGGGCTAGGTTCTTAGGGTGATTTCGCATATGCCTTCATGCGGATTCAACTAATACACATCTTGGCGCGTTCGGGGTTGGGCCACGCAGTCGGCTTTGCCCCAAGGATCATTTATATAAATTTTGCGATATCATGGAGATCTAACGGAGCGAATCGGAACCTTGTGAGAAATTAAGCTGCATCATTAAGTAGTTCCAGTGGCTATATATATATGATCGTATGGGGTCCATCCAGTGGGACTTTACTGGCTTTAGGCCTGAGTATAAGGAGTCCAGTTGATAGTAGATGGGGAGAAATACGGTTTCTGTTATCGATAATGAAGCGACCCTTTGGCCCGACCAGGCATCGGCCTCTCATTAGATCCCGGGGGACATGTTCCGATTTCGGGTAGAGAGGGTGTTTAATTTACGACAGTGAGACTAAGGGAACATACTTCCATCATTCGGATTACTGAGTCGAGATTACGCATTAACTGTCTCGGAAGCCAGTGGCGTGAATCGCTCGAGATGAAGGCGCCGACATGTCATGAGTCTGAGTTCAGTCCGATTATCTCGTGGCCTCGTGCACCGATTAAGATTGTGGTGGGGCTGACCTAACCCGTCTTTATTCAATCCTTTCACGGTTTGGGAGATTTAATTGTAGGCCAGATCTTGGCTCTTATTGATTGTCTAGAAGCCACGAAAAATGCGGAGGTCCACCGACCGCTTTTTATCGGTGGTGTCGGGTTGTGGGATTTACTGCGAGTAAGTAAGACTTGCCCCTTCTTAGAAAGTCTCGGCTTGTCTTTGAGGATGTACATTACTCGCGCTCGATTCCATTGCCCGGTGAGCCAATCCTTAGGACATACATGAGGTTTATGGTGTGCCCGGTGGAGTCGAGTTAGCACCATGACGGGATAGGCACGGAAGTATAGAGCGAGACTTTTAGGCCAGTGTTTGGCGGCCCGGATCGAGATGTGACGGCTTGCTCGAGGTATTTATATAGATGCACGTCGGTCCAGGATTTTGGCGACAAGAACGCTGGTCTGACTTGGCATCCCATTCACTGTGAGGATGACACTGTATGAGGCTCTTGGTAGAGATGTGGTGTGTCGCCGGCTTTTTTACCCCGGGCTCCACACAGGGTGGGGGAGCTCTGTCGGTGTGCTTGATTGCTCTAGATGCCGGTCACATTCCATATTCCATTCGGCTGACGGCTCCCCTCGGGTAGAAGAAGGGTCTGAAGCGGTCGAGTGAGCAGGAAATAAAGTACCAGCGTGATGACATTTGGTCGTTCTTTGAGATCCTTTCTTGGAAGTACAGGGTAGGCGATTGCAGAATGTGGCACACTAGGTGCGCGGATTGGCCTCCATCCTTTGGGTTACCATAAAAACCCAGAGGAATCGTACCGTGGCCGACCGAGCACATTTTAAGGGTTCGGTTCATACCACATGTTCTTTGAATTCAGTCTTGTATGTTGGAGATGCGACGTGATCGGGCGTTGCTTGGATTTTGCTTATATCATCTGATATAGACTTCCATTGTGCTCTGAAATTAGCGGTCGAAACATCTTGATCACCCGACCTCGATGGTGGCCCGCATTCTTTAGTAGAAGGCATCACATTTGTAATAGTAGAGTCCATGGGAGTGATGAAGATGTTTTAAGCGCTCCGAGGGTGTGGGGATACGGTGGTATCAGGGAAAGTCTGGGAAGAGATAGCATATCGTGCTTCTTGAAGAGTCCAATCACATTTGATCTATGCGAGGGGCGAAATTTGTCTTTTGGATGGCGTGATCGTTGAAGTCGGAATTAGTAATCACACATACTCTCGTTTTGTTCCCCGCTCTTTAGAGGACTGACCACCGCATTGGCGGTATACATTCGGGGTATTTAACTCTGATAAATCCATTATCACGAAAAATTATGCCGACCTCACGGTCACGGATGACGGTAGCGAATCATTGGCGATCTCACTTTTTATCACGGCCGGATTAGTGGATGGGCGACATTTAATCTACGTGTGAAGGCGTCGCATTAAGAACTGTCCGATCATATCTGCATGAGTCGAACAAATACATCGATATTAAGCGTATCACTGATCGCCGGCCTTCTCACTCGGACGGAGGTACTAACATAGATGTCATGCCGTCCATCGAGGGTGTGGTTTCAGGGATCAGCGCGACTCGTGCTCGAGGCGGATCGGGCGGATGAGGCGCGATTGCTATTCTTCGGGGTTGACCCTCGAGGGGGTAGTTCAACGGAGCATTCCTCTTCCGTTCGGCGTCCTTGTGAGGGCGTAAATTGTCGTGCAGTGTGACCTTCCACTGGTGCGACTTGCGGGCATGATCGAGGGTGTATCCCCGATTGTTTAGTGAATGCGATGGATGGTATCTCTTTCATAGCGTGCTTAAGCCGGGCCGGCCGGGATGGCATTGGCATGGCCCGAATCCTCACCCGCAGGAAGCAGTGCTGTTTGGTCTCGAACCCTTGGAATGGAGGCGTATCCCCCATTTGTCAATGTGGTAGCCCGGGTAAGCCGGATGAGAAACCACGCTGTGGAATTGAGGATGATCGGTGGGGACTCGTTTGAGGCTAGAGGTGTAATGCGTCATTTGCCACTTTTGGACATTGAGGACCACAGTGTACATGGCTAGTAACCACAGATGAAAGTAAATCTGAGTGCATTGTAATGAGGATAGCCAGTAAGGGTTGATAGGGGATATAGGGTGCGAATGGCCCGAACTGTGATGTTTTCTTGGCGGCGACGGTGTTCACCATGGCTCTAGCGGGGCACACGCGCAGACATTTTTCTCCTGCTGGACGTGGTATCGACCGGTCCTCCAGTATAAGAGTTGATGGCTTTCGGGGCCCCAGGGCATGCTCGGTATCAATAATGACCCGATCATCCGATTGCCCAGGGCGAGCTATTTTGGTGTTCGACTCTCGTGCACATCTTTTGAGGGTACCCGACTCAGTCGAGTTTTCAAGACAGAGCTTTGGCAATGGTTGGTTTTCACGGCCATGGTCCCTATGATGTCGCACCTTAGAGATCTGTTCTTGGTAGATGGAAGCACTGCTTATAGGTGGGGGCCACTTGAATCGAGGAGGTCAGAATGGGGGAGGGAGGCCGGTCGTAGGCGATGTTGAGATGAGTGAGCTGGGGGGCTCCTTGCGGCTTTTGATTTGCACCAGTGTCAGCAGGTGCCCGACCCTTGTTGTTGCTCTTGTTCGGCGGATGAGCCTTTGGCGACCTTGCCACTTCCCAAGTGGTTATCGTATAGTTTGCGGCGACCGAATGTTGTCTTCCTGAATGTGGAGAACATCATCTGATATAAGTCTTCCATGGTTCTGACGGATCTAGGATAAAGGCTGGAAGCGGGGGGTGGTTGGTCAAAGCTTCTGGGAGGTTTCTGGGGCGCATCCTCTCGTAAATATCAATCCCCCGGGGCGACTTGTCAGAACACAACGTGTGAGAGTCTGGACTGGATTCGTCTTCTCGTTTGAGAGGATAGCACAGGAGGGAGGCGATATTCCCTTTACGCTTTGGTAGGCACGGATCACGGGAGGCGAACCACGACCCGGCTGCGTGGATCTTTATCGAGCCCTACGCGGGAAGCTTGTGAGACCGGACAGCCCGAGGCACTGAAATTTGAGTCGGGAACACTACCGCGAGGAAGTGTATGTCGTCCACTGGCGTTGAGGATCATCGCTTAGTTGAGAGTCTGACAGTGTCGATACGGATGGGAGGCCGTCGTTACATAGCGAATGGCGGGAATAGCCGAGGTCCGCGAGGAGGTTCAGTCTAAAATATCGCGGCTGAAAGGGAGGACCGGCATCGTAGGGTGACCCCGGGAGATAAAAGGGGCTGCGTCTGCGGGGCCAGGGAGGCCCGGGTGGATCACAGTGCATGTAGGAAATGGAGGGCGGTTCCACCGGCAAGATCTTAATATGTGAGGGCAACAATTGTGAACGGGGTCTATCCATGTTGTCCTCTTTTACCATTACGTAGTCGGATCGCGTTACTTCATGCTTGTTTGGGCGGCGGGAGGTCTCTTACTTTTTAGTTGGCTTGCATTGCCCAGGGGTAGTGACGACGAGGGGAAGTAGAGAGGCCCATCAGAGAGCTTGTCATCATCGATGATCACTATATGTGTTCCGGTCAAGACCCGGGCTCTTTCCTTATTGCTGGTACAGAGGGCTCGTTCACAGGCGACTGCTTTGGGGGTTCTCAGAACTCTTGAACTCTAAAGCGGGTTAAATGTGATCGTTCTCCTTTGTAAATGGTCAGGACGTTCACCGTAGTCGGCCATCGTCGGGCTTGCTCCTCTTGTTTACTTTCATCTCCTTGTGCCGACGGGGAGGCCCCAGTCCTCGATGGGTGGATTCTGAGTTCTTGGACATGGAGATTCAGGCGGTCGGTGGGATGTTCGAGAATGACGAGGCTTGGGAGATCGGGGAGATCACGAGAGCGGGTGTACGAGCTCTCGGTATCGTCTCACGAGATTTCTTGCTCGGCGTTTTCCCATAGATGGCATGGTGTAGTCTCTGAATTCTCAAAGTCAATGGATCGTCGAGCATTCATCGGTTCGTTTTGCGACTGCTGAGAAACGAAAACGAAGGCGACCCGATGGTGATGCAGCAGCCTCAGATGGCAAAGTTAGCTCTTCAGTGAAAGGCGAGACGTTAGGCTAACGGGTTATCGCAAATCCAGTCTTAGGTACCTCATTTGGTGTGTTCTCTTTTATGGAAGGGAAAGGGGGATCAGTCTTTCTTGGAGAGTGGACGATTTCTTCCCATAAAGATAGGGAGAGTGGCTTTTATTTGAGAAGGATGACTTGTTCTTTTTGTATGGCCAGAGCTCCAGTCGGGCGTGTTGGGGAGTACCTTCCTATTCCGTTAGAGGCGGGGTGATTGGTTCTTGGAAGAACATTTACATATCATGAAAAGCCGGTTGGTAGTTTCGTTTGGTGAAGTTGTCGATCAGGAAAGGAGGCATCCGAGTGAAGGGGTATTCGGGCACCTGGTCTCGTCGGGAAAGGAGGCATCCGGGGTAAGAAGGGCTGGGCCTCAGGCGAAGAAGTCTCCGGGCGTTCCCAGTGACTTTAGGGCTGGTCAGTCGGGACCGTTGGGAGGCACAGGCGGGTTGGCTGGGAGTGGCAGAACCATGCCTGTTGATAAGAGGGAATGCTTGTACTAGAAATCCTATGCTCGAGTCTTTATATAAACAGAATACTATAATAATGTAATACAAAGTAGATAAACGTCACAAAGAAAAGGAGGAAGATAGAATATCAGTCATTGACATCGTGATACTGAGGGGTGAAGGTAGAGGGGTGGGGTGTCTGATGGCCAGATGAATGAAACACAAATCAAAATCAAGTATCCCAGTGCTTTTCTAGATTTTTAACAAAAGAGCTGACTCTTCCTATATACATGATATTAGAGCATACAAAATAATAATAATACTAATAACGATAATAATAATAATAATAATAATAATAATAATAATAATAAGATAAGACACATACCTTAGCTTTAAAGGGACATTCTTAAAGTAATCCAAGCCTTGTTTTTTGAGGGATTTTATCAAAGAGATGACAATGAGTTTTTCCCTTTTTAATGGAGGCAAAGACTCTACCACGAGAAACTACTAGTCTGCATGTCTTTATATTTTACTATATATATAGTGGGATGAGTCCATAAGCTTTCAATATATGGTTTAGCCCATTATGAACCATAAACCATAGATTATGTAAAGTCCACACTTGGGGTGTAAACGAGTTAAGCTACTCGTGAGTTACTTAAGTTTGACTCTTGGGAATCTTTCGAATTTATTTCGGGTTAATCTAGTCGACTCGACTTCAGTAGGCTTATTATGAGTTGAGTTGAAGGTATGTCATTACACTCGAGCACTCACGAGCTTAATGTGATTGATTTCAAATTAAATTCAGTATAGTTATTTATTAATTTTTTAATTAATTCAAGCTTTATTGAGTCAAGTTCGAGTCGAATTTTGAACATTTGAACAAAAACTCGATCAAGTTCAAGTTGAGTTCGAGCTTCGAATTTTTTAATCGAACTCGAGATTGGCTTTGTATTGATTTGACTCGATTACACGTTATTCCACACAATAAAATTCTAACATTGACAATGACACCATCAATATATATGACAAGTGAGGGAGGTCAATAAATTCTAACATTGACAATAAAACCATCAATATATATGACAAGTGAGGGAGGTCAATGAAAAGTCTTGAAGAAAAGAAGTTGATCTTCATTACATTGAAAGTGATTTAGTTTGATATATGGCTGTCAAGGTCTAAATCAAGCGCATCTTATAATGCCACCACCATGAGTTTAAGTGGGATTACCCTCTCATCTTTTTGTATAAACAGTGTTGGAAATGTCTTGATATATCATGAGCATTCAGGTGTCGAATTAAATCGGCCTTGGTGTCGACTATCTGTGATCGGATGAAGGAAAAATCGGAAATAGGCCCGAGAACGCCGTACATATCGATCGTAAGCGATATATCGATGACAACATCGAGCGCGACTGTAGTGGAACAAAACACGGCTTATTCATTGGGTTTTTGCAATTTCTGGGTATATCGATATTATCGAAAATATATTCTTAGAAGATCCAAGGGCTGATGTTCTGGGACACGTGGTGAGTAAGATTTAGTTTGTTTTTCAAAATCTCAGCGGCTCACATCGCGGATCACGGCGAGCCCAGAGTTCAATACGTGTTGATAGCGGTCGAATTGATCCCTTTGGTTCCAAGCCGGTCATATTTTATATGGCGGTGGATTTGAATAAGCGACGATCCTAACGCGGCCATAATTGTTTTCTAACGGCTAAATCAAGATCTAACGGTCATATTTGATCCAATATCAAATCCAACGACTGTGATATATTTTTAAAGGGTTTTTGACCAAAAAACGGCTAGTTTGACTCCAAAAAATCTATAAATAGCCTTAAAATAACCAGTTTTTCCATATCAAACTTATCCATTATCTCTTAAACAATTCTTGATTTATGCAAGTCTTAGAGAATAATATTTTGGTCAATTTTTGGTGTTTAAGTCTTTTATTCAATACATATTTTGTGCAACTTAAGGTATGTTTCCATGTTAATTTTTTTTTTTTTTACATTTGTGCAATTAGTAATTAATTTAAGTTTATATTTAGATTAAGATTATGAATATGAAATATGCACATATATTATGTATATTTATTGTTAATTAATGTAAAAACACATTTTCTTCAACTTATGATAATTAATGTAACTTTATATTTAGATTGAGATTATGAATATGAAATATAAAATTTTGTTAATTAATCTTATGAATATGAACATATATTATGTATATTTAGATATTTAATATAACTTTAGACTTGAATTTATAATTATGAATATGAAATATAATAAATTTTAATTAATGTAAAACACATTTCTTTAACTTATGATAATTATGAGTGCAACTTTATAAGCTAATTAACATGAAGTTATGGAAATATGAAATATAAAATTTGTTAATTAATATGTGAAATATGAACATATATATTACTTTCTTTGTATATTTAGATATTTAATATAACTTTAGACTTAGAATATGATTATGAATATAAAATATAATAAATTTGTTAATTAATGTAAAAACACATTTTTCTTTAACAGTAATTATTAAATTTTATATTTAGATTAAGATTATGAATATGAAATATAAAAAATTAATTAATGTATGAAATATGAACATATATTAAGTATATTTAGATTTTTTTAATATACCTTTAGACTTAGAATATGATTATGAATGAAATATAATAAATTGTTAATTAATATATAGAAACATTTTTCTTTTACTTATGATAGTGTACAACTTTATATTTAGATTGAGATTATGAATGAATTGATTACAATTATTGAGGAGGTTTATAGGATGAATAGTAGAAGTGGAAGCACTAATGGGTTAACGATCTGCTTGGAAATATTGTACCTATTGGGAGAGCAGAAATAGGGCACTATTAATTTTATGGTATGGTGATTAAAAGTGGCGGAATTACTTGGTTTAAATTTCACTTTTCACATATAGATCCCCACTCAAATAGCAGGAAGTGTCAGAATGTGTTTCAGAAGTGAAAAGAAATGGAGACAACTTTGGTTACGAAAGGAATAAGCGAAGCTAGAATAAAGTTGCAAATATTGAAGAAATTTGAGTTGACTATGAGCCGATGGGTGGTGGAAAGGATTGGGTACGTCCACGAAATTAAGCATCATTAATTTCATGGTATATTGTAAAGGAACTACAATTTTTCTTAAGTTTGTTGATGCATTAGATAATATCAAAGACAATAAATACATTTATGGTTTGTTGAAGGGCGTGGAAATATAAAAAAGTTGGCAGCGATGTTATCACCAATTATTTGATTGGCAGATCGGCTTATTTGTGAAGGTAGAGGAAAGTGTTAACAAAGAAATACATTTGCATTGGACTCAATAATGTCGCATGTTTGCATCAACCTTATGTTTGAAGATATTAGTAAAGAAAGTGTTTTTCAGACTTGATTACCAATGCACGAAGATCACGCGACTTCATCCAGGTACATGGTTGGTTGGTTGCAACGATGAGAAAGGTTTATGGTGGAATATTGTGAATCAGGGACCACTTTGGTGCAACAAATTACATCACAGCCTTAACAAGTCTTCTAAAAATGAGATTGAAGAAGATCTTTTATTAGTGATGAGAATGGGCTTTCAAAGCCCAGTCCGTAAAATGAGATTAGGCGTGGCGAGGTTGAAGACTCATGTTTAATCATCCATGTAGGAAGGTCTAACTAGTGTGATCACCTTGAGGCCTTATATCGTTCTCGTATAGTTGATTAGAAATACGTCCCGACAATGTCATTTGTCTTGAGTTGATTAGTACTAAAGCAAAATTGTGTCTGCACTCGAAGCTAAAGATTGGGTCAAAAATCATCTGAATCGTTAGGATTAAACCCTGGAAACATCCTCTTCATACAAAATTAATATTGATATCATAATCACTTTTAGTATATTATTTTCCTTTTATACATACTAATTCTAAATCTTTTGTAGCATATTATCTTAATCCGATATTTCAATATAGACACAGGTTAAGTGAAGCGATGCATATTTACTCAGGCTATTCATGAAGTATTTGGAAAATTATCTTCTACTACTATAAGTCTTGGTAATATTGGAAATGAGGTACATTTATACGCTATATTTCTAATTAATTGATTCAATTTATTTGGTTACACTAATACATATATTGATTTGACAAATTCATTTTGAATTTACAGCTTATAATGTTTTGAGATGCAAAGGGGTCGACAATCGGCGACAATAACATCAAGAGATTTAATGAACCTAATGAGTGTTGTTTCTCATTAAAGTTTAAAAGTAAAGTCCATTACTAATATTGTATTAGATTTAAATGTTAGTAATTTTTATTGCAATTGAATGGTGATTTAAAACCACGCTCCCACATGAAGAATTTGGCCTTAGGTTCTTTCCCAAATTACCATCATCTTAGAAGCATGTGAGAGGGTGGAGCACATTTGCTCTGATCCATAAAAGCGAAAGAAATCAGCTAAAACACGAAACCAGCAATTGGTTTTTATTACTGCAAGCATAAAACTAAAGATATGAACCAATACAAGCGGAGATCGATAAGTTGTTGAAAAATATTGCATGATTTACTCGACATTTCAATGGGGTTGGTGAAGAAAGAGGATAATCAATTATTCCAATGGGTTAGACCTCTCCATTTAGATTATGAAAATGGAAATCTTGATCCACGAATTGCTGCACATGTTCGAGAAGCAAGTGTTGATGTTGAGCGGGTTTTATCTGAAGAAATTCATAGTGAAAGTTTTTGTCAAGACACTAGAGACTCATTTAAGCCCGTTGTCACTTCCCGACCCTCTTTTGATTTAAGCGTTGAACATAGTAGTGAACTGGTTTTCTTTGATACTTCTCTTCTCACGGTCTATGATGGCTGAGGAAGGGGACGTGATGATAGTGATCTCTTGGAAATGATGGGTGGGGGATAATCTGATCGGCCAACCAGTGAATATCCATTGGGCAATTCCACTTGGTGAGAGATGATTTCACACATGCTATACAAGATAGAAGACCCGCGGGTTTAGAAGAGTTGGTCCGGGTATTAGACCATTGGGAAAGCCATATAGAATGAGCAGAAGGATGACACAACATAATGGATTCATTTTCTCTTGGTTTGAGTCCATGGGCGTGGCACTCGATCTGATGGTTCATCTGATGATGTCGACATTTTCCTGCCTGATGGAGTTATGGTTCGCCTTCTTCACATCCTTCGGGTTCCATTTCATTGGTGAATATGGAATGATTGCTTATCATAAATGATGCAAATGTTATTCCAAATTCCATATCAAATGCATCAAGGATTTCAAACAAGCATGTGGGTGAACTCCGAATTCCTATTCATGGAAAGGTTGTGGTACAAATCAAGACATTTATGCATGACATGTTTGATCTTATAATCAATATTATCGGAACACTATGTCTTGGTATGAGTATTGTCTTCTTAAGATGAGATCCCTTCGATCAAAATGTTGCAATAGAGTCACATCGATCTTTCATTTTGGTTTTACACGAAAGACCATTGCAATGTAATATCAATGTGTATATTTGATTATTAATGTCATTTTACACTTTTACAAAGTATTTCCATGAATTTCAAAAGTATTTTAATTTTTCTATATATAGGAAATATTCATATAAAAATATCCATATATAAATTAAAGTAAAAATCAGAAATACCGATATATCAAAGTGAAACCAATATTTTTAACCTTGTGTATGAAAGAGTATATTGTACTTAATTAGGAAGTATCTTCTCAATTGGATGATAACTACGTACTTTATAGGATATTTACCATTAGCAAGGTTCCACTAAGATTGGAATGATCAACACTCATGTCAAGGGTTCCTTCCAGCATAACATCTTTTAGGCAGAAGCTTTATTGCTGGTTTATTAATTCAAGAATATAAATATAAGACAATTATCGTATAAGGGCATATGAGGTTATGATGCAGTTCAATCAATCATGCTTTCATCCATTAATAAGAGGTAATAATTTCACTATACCTTATACTATAACTCTTCCTTCTTTTAAGATGGCATTTACTGCATGTTATGGAATGGGAATTGATGAAGTGGAAATTTCAATGCATATAACTCATATAATATGCCTACTATTAAGGAAATTGCTCAACACAATCTCTAGGAGATTGTTTAAACCAAATTCTTATTCCATACCATAGCTATAATGTCTTTCATTGACATTAGACTCCTTCTAATTTTGTAAATACATTTTAAAGCTATGAATATCCTTTAAGCCAAAAGCGAATTATATCTATATGGTTTAGTATAAGTCATTACAAATGATACTATAGTCGATTCCCGACTCCAATGTGAGGGTTTGTTTGGCTCCATGAAGGATGTTTATCTTTTGACTTTATAATTTTGGGAGACACAACGAGGATATTGTGTCACGAGAAAGTGTGCTTTGTAGTATTTCATATTGAATAAGAAAGAAAGTTCTTAACATTATGTGAGCATGAACAACTATTCTTAATCATGTAGGCTTGTTTGTCTTGGAATTTCCTTATCCTTTTTGAATGAAATTATCCTTTGAAACAATTGATTTAAGAAATAATTATAAATCTTTTGAAACGATTGGAGTTATGGAATTTAAATATTTTCAATTCCATTTATGGGCAATGATTTCATTTCCTTCGTTAACCTGAAACTGTCAGTCAACAATTACAATGGTCTCGCCCATTCGTTCCTCATTGCCTAAATCTATTTAAAAGAGAGTTAGAACTCTCTTCGGTATACAAAAAAAAAAATTCTCTATCAAATTGTGTAAGATTCCGTCCGTGATAAAGAAACAGACATTCTTCAGTTCATCGAGGTGACTGCCAAGATGCTTTTGTCGTCACTTGAAGAGTGTTTCATCTTTAGAAGCATAGGCTGCGGAATTCTCTAGCACTAATGAAGAAGGCGAATTTGCTTTAAGGATATTGTGGCTGCACAAGACTTGATCTATGACACCCCAACCTGGCACCTCTGTGTTAGAAAAAGGTGTTACAAAACTATAGACTCTAAACCCCGATTAAGCGAAGCGGGTTCTAAAACATTCCTTGAAGCCTCTTAATATAATTTGCCTTATATTACAAAACCAAAAGCACTATCATACCCCTTTGTTTGAGGCGTTACCAAAAATATCACTTACATATTATTTACAAATCCTTCATTGGCACCCAAAAGTTTTTATACAACATATTACTCGAGAATAAAACATTAAATGAAACAACTACGGGTGCCCCACTGTCAGAGTGGCCTTTGATGTGATATGGAATGTTATGATCTAAGCCTTCTCGGTACTGCGGATAAACACAACGTCTTAAGCATACAAAGCAGTGGGGATCTTTATGCTGGATAACCACTAACCACAATAATCACATTCTAATATTCATAAACTTTGTTATGCATATATATATATATATATATATATATATATATATATATAATCATATATACTTGTAGGTTACAATAATCCATGAACTTACCATGATTAAATAATTGTATTTGTAAGACCTGAGAAAATTCCAATTTTCTGAAAAATGACAAAATCGTAATTTCAGTAAATAATCTGAAAATTTTTTGGATTTCGGATGATGAAATGGATTTCACCGTTGGAATCTTCTCGCGAAATCTAGTTACCACGTCAAATTTCGTCGAATTAGAAGTAGTCGAATTTGCGTTCCGAAGGCAGGGTATCGGGTGCGTAAGAGAGGAAAAGCGACATGTGATGTGAAAAAAAGTGCACCAAGCACATGTGCTCATGCGACACATGTTGCGTAGTGTAAGAGATGATGAAATGGATAGAGATAGTGCACGTATATAAAAAATCGAGACTTACGAGGACATGGATGGCATGAATTGAATGTTTAATAAGGAAAGGAACAAAAAGTTGAATAGTGAATGCTTCTTATCCAGGGCCAAAATGGGCAAGCTTGACAGTGGCTGGTGAGGTGGGTACAGAAAGTGAGATTTTGATTTTTTGGGAGAGAGAACACCTTCTCTCACAGGATTCGGCCAGATCAGGCCAAGTGGGTTCTTGAGGAGTAGAAGCGAAGTGGTTCTGCAGCGGCCCGAGGAGCGCTGCAGCGTGGGCAGTTTTGGAGTTCCCGTATTTCAGCGGGAGTAGGGGTTTATCTGTGATTCCCTTGATTAAGTGTTTGTAAATGCTTCGAGTTGATTTGAGGTAGTGAGTGGCTGGTTGATAATCTGTGAAAACTTGGGGGCCCAGGGTGTGGAATGTTTTGAGCCGTTTGGCTTGATTTAGGGATTGTTTTGGGTGATTGTTTCATAATTGTAATAAATTATGTTTGGTGATAATATGAAGAACTGGAAATGGCCATGATTGGGATTCCCTGAATTTCTGGAGCCGTCCTTATTCAGTGAGTGGTGCCCGTGGGCGGCCATTTGCTGTTGGGACATTAAAAACTTAGGTCCAGGTTTGTAAGATGGACAAAACGTCCATGTATTGGCTTATTACATAAATTGTTTAAAGTGAATGAAACTTGAGTTGGCTGTGGAAATTAATAGGTTAATGCATGAACTTAATGTGTTAACATGATGCCACTGGTCATCATAACAATAATTATTATTAATGTAGGTCATTGGAAATGGAATTGTGGAATTGAGGGTACAGTGAAATTCATTTGGGTGTTGGTTGATCAAAATTGAATAACATGTGGTATGAGTGCTAATTGAATATATCCATAATTGACATATTGATATAAATTGTGTTGAAATATGGCATAATGCATTTCATATGCAGGGTAACGAAGTGGTGTGAGTGCATGGCGTGAAAGAAGCAGACATGAAGTTTGCGAAAGAGATTTCAATGGATGATTTTTAGGAGGAATTGTGTTGGGAGATGGTCACGACAATTACGCATCGGAGCCAGCTGGAGTGTTTGGGGAAGGTTCTCGACACATTAAGCCTGCAGAATTTACACAGTGAGATACTTTTAGAAACTACAGCAAGCGTGTTTGAGAGCGAAGTTTGTTTGAAACTGATTATTTTTACTCGCATACATGGCTTAGGCAAGTGTGAGAGTTGGTGGGAGACTGAGGACATGAGAATGGAAGCGCGAACATTCAAGTAGGATCAACGTGTCCCCTTGAGTGTGTGTTTTACATTGAATCCATTACATATGCGCTTAGGTGGGGAGTAACCGTTTAGGGTAATTCAGCTGCGCGGGCAAAGCTTCACCACATCGGGGAACATCATTGACCCAGATCTGGGGAGCGTTCGAGAGATGACTCATCTTAAGTGGATTTTGAAGAGCGGGTTATGGCTTTGATGTTTTTGAGCATAACATGTATTAGGGTATTAATTTTAACCATGTGTTTGTGTTAAAAGCAATGAAATAACTCTTTGAACCATATGTAATATATTTTGATTTGGGATAGCAACATTTGTGAGTATTAATGCGGGGGCCCCAGTGGCCATTTTCCTCATTTAATTGTATATGAACGATGCAGATCATAAGTTGATTATTTGAACAGTTTGTCCTTGGTAGAAACTCACAGTGAGAGACTACGTAGATTTTAGATGAGTGGTGTTAGGTTACCCAGGCATTCACGAAATGTCCGCAGGTTGACGGGTTGTCAACGGACATCGGGTTTTTGGGAATCAGCGCTCACGGCATGGTATCGGAGAGGTTAGGTATCTGTGAATACGCCCAGGAGCTCGGGTTTGGGTGGCCATGGGTTTGATCCGATGCCGGCTATGACTTGGTATCGGGATCTTGGAGTCCCCGCCTTGGGCACCTGGGGTTGCGGGGGACTTGGGCCCAGGCCGCGAGTCTTGAGTAGAACTTGGAGCCCGCATGAGGCACTTGGGATTGAGGACTTGGGCTTAGGCCATGGTCGTGAGGTATGGAGCATCACCCTTGGTGGCTTGATGTTAGAGTTTTGGTATGTGATTACCTAGGAAGTGAGATTAGAACATCTTTACATGCATGGTGTTTGATGTGTGATGGTGTGTGGCCTTAACATGGCGATTGCATATATTACATGTAGATGAGCATGATAATGTGTGTGTGAATTGTGATTGAAATTGTATGCTTGATGGGCTAGCATAGGCTTGTTGAGCAATTGAGTGAAATATAACCTTAGGTGTTCGAGAATTTTGAGCAAATAGTCTAGAATTAAATGAAAAAAAAAATTTATTTGGAGAAAAAATTTTTAGGTTTTTCAGTGAGTAAAACTGGAAAAAAAAGGGATAAAATAAATTTTAAGAAATTTATTTGGGTTATTGGAAAATGAAAAAATATATATATGTATATTCTTGGGTGGTTTTCCAGTAGCTGGAATGAAAAAAAAAAAAAAAAGAGTGTGAAAAAAAATTTTTGATGGCAGTTGGATGGGCTCACGCACGATTTTAAGCTTGAGTCCTGTCTGACAAGTGTTGTGATGGAAGCTAGGTAGGCGGCGGCGCATGGACGGGCCGGGACGGCCCGCGCTGGGCGGGCACACACTTTTTCACAATCCCCACGGCAGGAAGGCTGCAAGCCCCCTCTGCAGGGACATGTGGGCGCCCGACACGGCCGTCGCTATGAGGCTAAACCATTGGACAGAGGGCATGTGGCCTTGTGGCGTGGCACGGCTAAGCGAGGTCGTGATGCTGCGCCGACCTTGGGGCGAGCGCGGTGGCGATCTGACTAAGCCAGCTGATCGTGACGTTCTGGCTGATGTAAGCCAGCGTCACCAGTCTGCAGTGGCCGAAATCTTTGAGCATGGCACTGTGCCGCGGCGGAAGGCGGACCTCGACTGGTGGCCACACGGCCGAGCAAGCGCGGTGTGTCTGTTTGGAAACAACGATCACGCGCCGACCATCTGCATATACACAGTTTGGGGTGCCTTTTACACAGATGCATGACCAGGATTTGGACTCAGTGCACTATTTCAGTCACTGTTTGGACCACTATTGTGAACCTTTATTTACTAAGATTTTCAAAAAAATATAAAAATAAAGAATAAAACAATAAAAAAAAACCAAAAAATCTGATCAAATCGATGAATCAAATAAAATCTTTCCAATAAATTTTAAAGTAAAATTTTTGTTGTTGATTTTGATTTGATATATTGATATAATTTTACATTCCTATGAATGCATGACATATGCATAAAATATTATTTAAGCCCATGTGAAAAGTGTCTGGGGGCTATAGTTCCATATAGAATCATGTTAGGAATTAACTTGCCATTTTGGTATATGTGAATTTATTAGTGTGAGGAGGGACGTAGAATTAGATCCACGAGTGCGAGTCGACTGCCGGCTTTTGACCCGTGAGGTGCTGCTGAGGCCGTAGGGATTACGGAGTTGCGCTGCCAGCCTGAAGCAGTGTGCAATGGTGAGCGGGGAGGCGGTGAAGCGACCTCTGGCAGCACATCGTCCTGATGGTTGAAGGAGGAGTATGGACTCTAGGGTCGGGACGACTGACCCGCACCCAGGCCCCACGAGAGGGGAGAAGTAGATGTTATGCGAGGCATCGGGATGTGGTGCTGTCTTTGGGAAGGGATCAGCCTTCTTCTAGTTTGGGAAGAAAGCAGAAGGCTTCCGGGTTGGCAAAAAAAGAGGTTCGAGCCGGGTTATCACGAGGCCATGGGCGAGAAGCTGGGTTGCGAGCCCCGAAGCGAAGACGGATATTATGTTTCCATACCGCGGCCGGGACACCGCGGGGAAGTTGCCGAGATAAGGATCGGGGTTTTGGGACGCTTCGGTCCAGTGTTGACGTGATGCAGAACGGAAGACGGGTTGTTCTGCTTTAGTGCTGATGAGGAACTGATGTCAGTTCAGTACCACTGCGCACCTGTGCCATGACGGGTCATAGGCGGGGTGCGGAAGCGTGGTAGAAGATGAGCACGCGGGTTTGCGGCCCGAGGATTCCAGTCGGGCGGCTAGGCGGAGGGCGTGTTACCATTCTTTGCCTTTAGGCATATGAGGTGAGATTGTCACAAAGGCCAAAAAGTCTCATAGATGCAATGGACTAACATTGGAGCCTTTAGCAGGATCGCGGGAGTCACGTTTTACCCTTGCGCTTATTTGTCCCACAAGTAAGCGTTTGGATTAGATGCATCATGTTCATTCATTTAATGCATCTGCCATGTGATAAGTTTGGGCATAGAAGGTTGAGGCTTTTAGAGATGATGGGAGAAATTCTTCCTAGGATGTAGGGTGAGGAGACCCAGTTGAATCCTTATGAGATCAGTGATTAAGGGATTTGGTGAATTGCTCATGAGTGGACCTTGGGTGATGAACATATTGGGTGTTGATATGTTCTGACATGGATGATTGGCAAGCCATGGTTATTAGTAATTGGGACCTTAGCGGGTTGCATCTATAAACAGATCTTGAGTTGGGTGAGATTACATATATACACACGTGGTTTTGGATAACATGTGTGAATTCGGGATAAGTGTATTTTGGAGGAGAATCACAGACCGAGAAAAGATTCAATTTTAAAAAGAACCAAATGGCATTCGGTAAAATTGAAGTACTCTTGATCTAAGGATGATAAGTGGCGTTTCACCTTTGAGACCGTATCATGAAATCTAGCTACCACGTTGAATTTCATAGATTAAGGATAATTGAGATTTACCGTTTGCAAAGGCACGAATATGGGTAAAAATGAAAAACGACATATCGATGTGACAAAAAATTACCTAGCATGCTCATATGACACATCATTGCATGATGAGAGAGGATGAAAATGAATTTTGTGAGATAGTACTTAAATGCAAAAATCAAGACTTGAGGACATGGATGGTATTGTTGAATGTTGGCATGGGAAAGGCTAAAGTTGAATAGTGGTCTTCTTCTCAAAGACCGAAAATGGAGCTAGAAATAATGGTGGCTAGTGGTGATCTGAAGTAGGGATTTTGGTTTTTTAGAGAGAGAGAGAGTGCCTCTCAGGATTGTAGATGGGCAGTTGGTTCTTAGGCCAAAAAGCAAAATGGTTCCCTAACGCCCGAGGCTATAACATGTATTCACCGGTTCCGAGGAGTTCCCCCGATAAAATCATGAGTGGAGTTTATCTTATGATTGCACTTGTTTAAGTGTTTTGTCGTGCTTGAGTTGATTTGAAACGAAACAGGTGGCCGTTTGGGTGGGACCTAAACTTGGAGATGATTGTTTTGGAATATTTTGGGCAGGTTTGAGCAGTTTAAGGGTTGGTGTTTTGGTGATTGAGCTTTCATAATTTATACAATAAATTATGTTTTAGTGTGTATGAGGCAGGAAATGGCCATGGAATTAAGTTCTAAGTGAATGAAATCAATATTTATTAAAGTGGCTGCCATAGACCCATTACTTGTACTCTATTTGGGGCCCCATTCAAGCAGATCGGTTTATCTCAGATTGGGACAAAACGTCATATATTGTGTGCATAAGTGTTGAAATGATAAAACGAGTTGATAGTGGAAATTAATGGGTTAAATGCATGAACAATGTGTTAACATGATGCCACAAATTAAATAAACATAATTATTGTGTGTAGGTCATTTTGAAGTAGTTATGATGACTGAGTGATGGTGGGTGTTGATTGATCAAGATTAGATAACATGTGGTGTAGGTGCTAGTGGAGACTCTGCCATGGTAAATATTTTGATATAAGTGTTGAAATGGCATAATGCATTTCATATGTAGGGTGCCTAAGTGGGTGTGGTGTGACATGAAAAGAAAGAAAAGCGAACATGGTTGTGAAGGAATTTCGTGGATGATTTTCCGGAATTTATGTTTTGGGGATGGATCCGACAATTGCCGGAAGGCCATGAATTGTTTAGGAAAGGTTCTCAACACATTCACCTCGGAGGGTAGTCCAATAGCACTAAACTCATGGCATCATTTTGAGAAACATAGTTTGTTTTGAAAAAAGCGGTCATTTTCTCATACGACACCGACGAGTGTGAGGGAGTTGTGGTGAGGACTTCGAGACATGAAATTGCGTGCCAGGCATTGATGGGATCCCGTGTTGTCATTTACTTGAGTGTGTGTTTACATTGAATCATTGCATATGCACATAGCGGGAGTAACCCATTTAGGTAATTCCACTCATCAAGCAATAGCCTCACCCCCGTCGATGGAATATTATTTTATGTACAAGGAGCATTCGAGACTTTACTTCATCTTAGAGGTCGATTTTGGAAGAAAGCCTGCCAGGGCTTGATGTTTTTGTATAACATGTATTAGAATTATAAATTTTAATATGTGTTTGTATTAAGAGTAATTAAATAACTCGAACCATGTAATATATTTTGGTTGGGATATGTTTGTCGTGAGTATTAATGCAAATCTAAGTGGCTATTTTTACTCATTTTAATTGTATATGAGCCCGACGTGGTCATGAGTTGATTGCTGGGACAGTTTGCACTCTGGGAAAGCTCCTCAGAGCAAAGGAGATCACTCGATTCTGTGAGGAAGCGGTTACCCGACATTCACGAGTATTCCGCGGGTTGACGGGTTGTCAACAGACACCTCGGTTTTGGGGCGTCACAGTATTCCTTATGTTAATCTCATGTGCTATGCTAACTTCCTATGCTTTTATCTATCGAATTCCATATCATTTCAGTCATAGTATTAGTGATTATTCAGGTTTTGTATTTCCATTATATTTTACAAATTTCTTTCTATGTTTATGATTCATGTTTCATTTATCAATATCACTTTATCTCTTTTTACATGTTTCATTTATCAATATCACTTTATCTCTTTTTACATGTTTCATGCCCACATATTCCAAAGAAGTGGATACATGAAAGGACTGAATGTACCCGAGGGTACTATCATCAGACGCGATGCTGATTCTATTTGTATCAGACATATGACCAAGCCGGGTGGCGGTACTAGCCAAACATGACCAATTATATCAAGATGTTAAAAGAATCGTATCCCTAATAGGCATGCTCATCTATCCATCTACCTGGTCATAAGCATAATAAGTTTTATTATTAAGCAAGATATATTCATGCACATACATGAATAACTATTGTTATCATGTATGCATATGAGATATTCACTATCCATTATTATCATATTCATAAAGAGCACTTTCACATATCGACATGCTCATCTATCCATCTACCTGGTCATAAGTAGACAATAAGTTTTATTACGTTTTTAGTACATATCTTATGCACATACATGAATAACTATTGTTATCATGTATGCATATGAGATATTCACTATCCATTATTCTCATATTCATAAAGAGCACTTTCACATATCTTTTATCATCATATGAATGTATTCTATGCTACTTTATATACCAACTATACATGTATTCTATTTTCTTCACATGGCTAGAATTCATGTCCTTTATTATTCAATTCAATTTATTCCATATTATTTAGCATTAAATCATATAACTTTTAGGTCAATTTCTTTATCTCACTTAGCTAAGTTTAGTACTTACTTATTTTCATACAAACCATTCCACAATACTCGAGAGCATATAAGAGAATAGATGTCTCAAAATAAGAGAGGAAATGAAAATCCTTTCCCAAAACAGGGTCCGACTTCCCTTAATTTTTGGGTACAATGCGTTTGAAATCTCAACATGTTTCCTTCATGCACTTTGTTCCTCCATGAATCTATTTTACTCAGAAATTAGAATTACTCCAATTGAATGATCCAAACTCAAGTTATGACATTTTAATGCTAAATCGGTTCTGTTGGGCTCAGCTTCACTGGTAATTGATCAGAGACCCGATTTAAGGGGTCTTAACTCCATAATTTGACACTAGTTCCTTCTACTCATTTGAAGCTACAGTGGTAAGGGTTCTTCTCAAATTGGAATCATCCAATTTGGAGTAACCAAACTTAAGATATGTCCTAAACAACCAGGACTACTATGTTTTCAAAACATAATCAGTAATCGGTCTTTAGACCCAAATTCGGGGGTCTTAAAGTTATATTAATACTTTAAGCTCTACTGAAATTGTAGTCACAGGTCTTAGGTTTCCTCTCCAACTAGATTTCCTAAATCGGAGCGCTCTAAGCCAAGTTATGGCCAAATAAGTCACTTAGGGTTTTGAGAAAATTTTGACAACATCTCCCCTAAAACCCCAACATTTCCTTTATATTAAAATTCCTCAATTGAGGACCATAACCAAATAACAATCAAAACCAACTTTAAACCCAACTCAAACCAACAAAAACAACAAAACTAAAGAGGAGAAATTATAGTTTCCTAACCTAATTTTCTTGAAACCTTATCTTCTCTTCTCTTTCTCTTTCTTTCTTCTTCATTTCTTCTATTTTTTCCTCTTTACTACATATGGAGAGTATGGTGGATCGAGCAACCAATTTGGTCTCCTTCACACTACCACCGCACGCCTTAGCTCCTCAAAGCCAAAATGGGAAAAATGATTTCTAGAGACAAATCTTTGATCTTATCTCCACTTGTTATAAGGCCGCTGTCGGCAAAAGGCATTTAACTCTAATTTTCCATCTTTTGCATTTTAGTCCTCCATGGTTATTTCATTTACACGTCTAATTATCAAATTCCTACAATAACATACAATCTTCTAGCTTAATGTCGTTTAAGTCCTTAAGTTGATAATTTACCACTTATCCTTTGTACAAATTCCGATTATATCATTTTTCACATTTAACCCGGAAATTTCTGAAAAACACCATTTGACTTCCATTTTACTTTAAACATGCCATAAAACTATTAGGGTATAATTTGGGGTGTTACATGATCTATTGTCATCCTCTACTTTAGATTTATTTTTCTTCCCCTCCTTTTGTAATTTTGTGTTTTCTTTCAATTTATTTGTCTTGTATTAATAGTTTAAAAGTCGTGAGATCCCTTAGCCCAAAACTGATAATGGTCATGTTTAGGTAAACAACTTAATTAAACACTTATTTTATAAGAGCTTATTATATAAGAGCTTATGTCATAAGTACTTTATTCAATAAGTTATTTGTGTTTGGATGCATATTTAAAAAAACGCTTATGTATTATTTTAAGGTGTTTTGATGCATTACTACTTAAGCGCTTATAATAGTTGAAAGTACTGAAAAGGCCATCATAAGGACTTATAAAATTGAATTGTTTGGATAAATAAACACTTGTCATAATGTTTAAAAAATTTTAAAAATTAAGGAACTAAAGAATTATATATATTTATATATATACAAAGTAAAGATTCACTATATACTGAAAACATTTACCATTCATATGTAATTTCTAAAGATAAAACATAATCCACGATGCTCACGCCTGCTTCCCTGGCCGACCTGACAAGGATCCGAACCGGTTTCCGGATGGTGACCATGTAATCGGGACTCTTTACTCCGATTTTTTTTTTTTTAAAGCCAACTGCACCCGTGTGGGTTATGGGGCCCACATCTTTATAACGTGACCAAAGAACTACCACCCGAGCGGTGTCCATCAAAATCTATACACATATACCGAAATTCCATTTACAAATACAAAACTTTACTTTACATAAATCGTAGCATCTAACCTACATGTAGTGAACCCTTAAAGGTGTGTCAGCCCACCAGATGCTGATGTCATTTCGACGTCTCTCGTACCTACACTGACAAAACCCGTAAGGCTGTTTTACGCTTTAGTGGGAAACATTTCCTTATGCATATACACATTTAACGCATAAAACAATAACAGATAATATAAATTTCATGCATTTATATTATAAACTTATACTAGTACTTATATTCATCTCGTGACTCCCGTAGGAGTTACAACACTTCTTCTTATTCAGGACTTAACATGCTTATTTCCATTCGGGACTCCCGTAGGTGTTACAACTTATTCTTAAACTACGGAGTTTATACATGTTCGGAGATACCCGTAGGTATCACAGAGATTACGGAACTTATACTGGTCTTACTGAACTTATACTGCCTTAAGGTAATCCTATAATGGTCTTACTTTAACTATATCGGTCTTATAGAACTCGACATGTATTTCATCTTATACATGTCTTACGTAGCATATACTTATCTTACTGAATCCTATACTCGGTCTTACGTAATCCTGACATGTATCGTGGGATTCATACATATCTTACAAGAGCATATACTTATCTTACTAACTTATAATCGATTCCTACTGAGCATATACTTATCTTACTGGGATCTTTATAACGATCTTACTGATACGAGTACTGTGAGGTACTACGTAATTTTGTACTTATTTACTGATACAAGAGTACCCGTAGGTACTACCGAACTTAATCAAATACAAGAGTACCCGTAGGTACTACCAAACTAGATCAGAGACAGGACATATTCAGATACAGGGCTTACAAGATACAGGAGTACCCGTAGGTACTACAGGACTTATTCAAATACAAGAGTACCCTTAGGTACTACGGAACTTATCAGATCAGACTTATTCGTGAGACAAGACTTATCAGACATAGAGTACCCAGAGGGCACTAATGGAACTTTACACGTAGACAAAACTTATCGACTTTAACTTATTCCGTATACAGAGTTAATCAGACCTAACTGTTCGTGATACTGGAGTACCCGTAGGTACTACATAACTTATACAGAGACAGAAGTTAATCAGAGACAGGAGTACCCATAGGTACTACAGAACTAAATCAGATACAGAAGTACCCGTAGGTACTACAGAACATATACAGAGACAGGACTTGTCAGATACGGGAGTACCCGTAGGTACTACAGAACAGATCAGATACAGACAGAACTTATTCAGATACGGGAGTACCCGTGGGCACTACAGAACAGATCAGATACAGGAACAACTTATTCAAATACGGGAGTACCCGTGGGTACTACGTAATCCTATTCGCATACGTGAGTTATCAAATACCTGAGTACCCAGAGGTACTATAGAACGTGATCGACATGTAGACTTACCTGATACAGGAGTACCCGTAGTGTACCGCAAAACTCATTCGGGGATGCAGAGTTAATCGAATCTAACTTATTCGTGATACCCGGAAAACTCGTGAGGGTACTACATAACTTATACAGAGACGAGTTAATCGTGACGAGTACCCATAGGTACTACAGAACCAACCGCATACGTATACCCGAGGTACCATGTATCCTAATCAAACAGCGCATTCCGTAGTACGACGTAACTTATTCGTATTATTGTGAGTACCCGTAGGTACTACGTAATCCTATTCGAGATTTATCATATAACCTGCTTTGACTTCCTAGACCGGGGTGAATAGCTGGAATGAGTAAGACAATGCGACAATAAGTACCCAAGATACTATACAAGCACTATGCCGTGAAGATTAGTCAAGCCGCAGTGCCTTAGCACTTAACAGACAGAGTGCCAGAAGACTAATCGTAACAGAGTGCCGTGAGCACTAATTTAAAACAGAGTGCCGTAGCACTAATCGGCACCGGCATTTCAATCAGAGTGCCGGAGCACTAATCAGAGTACCGGCATTTAATCAGAGTGCCAAGATTCAATCGTGAGGCACCGGCATTCCACCGGAGCGCCAAGCACTAATCGGGAGTACCGGCATCTAATCGGGAGTGCCAAGACTAATCGGGAGTACCGGCATTTTAATCAGGAGGCCAAGCACTAATCAGGACAGGAGGTTGTGTCACGAATAACTGGTCTTAGGTAGCTTTACAACTATATGAGTTCAAGAACTTACTATCTTATAATAGCCATTGTTAGCCACTTTACGCTCATGTCATAATGTATTCCATATGCTGGTAAGGCGATGAGCATGTAATCATACCTATTCATATTTTCTATTCTTCTATGAATCTACTTTACCCAGAATTGAGTCAATCCATTCCTGGACGTCTAAACTGCTACAGATTTTCATGCCAACTAGTCGTGATGCATCGATTTTACCGAGGGACAGATTGAATTACTCATTTTTCCGAGGTCTTAAATTCATATTTTGACACTAGGTCCTTGTACTTATTTAAATCTAAGATATTAAGGGTTCTATTCCAACTGGAATCACCCAATTCGGAGTACCGGAACTCAAGATACGTCCGAAACAACTCTACTCACGCTATGATCAACTCGATGCAGAAATGGGCTTCGCATAGCCTCACTTTGAGTGGATTTTTCGACCACTAGAGTCAGAAGTTGGAGATACCTTCTTAAAGTTTGGTTCTCCTTGAAGTTCATTTACGAGCCACTCTGAATCACTCAACCTGATAAGAAACGAGAAGTTATGACAAATACAAACGATCGAAATCGGAAACTGTATTAACAGGTGTCCTACCGGTAGACTTAACTTCTACCGGTAGGACTTGGCCAAAATCGACCAGAATCAAAGTTCTACCGGTAGAACTTAAGTCCTACCGGTAGAAGACACCCGAGAATGCCCAGAATGGGTGTTTTTCTCCCATTTTTTCCATATGTTTCAACCCCAATCAACTCTATACCTCATAATCACTTCAAGATCACTTCAAATTCATCTTATAATCACTTTTCTACTCAATTCCTCTTTCAATTTCATATATTTCTTCAACAATCCATCATGAATTTCTTCCTAAAACCCTTCTAATATGGGTTATAACCCAGACACAAACAAAACATGAGGATTTCAGCTAGGTTTATTCTGAACCCTAACTCAATTACTTCCATTAACCATGGATTCATCCTCAAAGAGAGGATTTCATGAGCTTCTTGTGCTATATATGGGGCTTTACCCACCTTACTTGCTATCATTTTTGGGTTAAGATGAAACTTAGCAAAAACCCTAGATTTCAAAAGATTATAACCATCAAAGTACTCTGGAATTCATACATAATCGCTAGAATTCATAATCATAGTTTCCATACCTTTGCTTTGCTTGATCTTGACTCATCCATCTTCTTCCTTTCCTCTCTTTCTTCTTCTCTCTCCTTCTCCCATCCTGGGCTTCTCCCTCATTTCGAGACCAAATCGGGTCTTTAAATCCCATGGATTTGATAAGGCCATGTTTCGGCCTCCAACAAAACCCATTTTTGGGCTAATTTCCTTTATTTATAAAATCCTCCTGTTTGACCATTTGTATTTCAAGTTTCATTTATTTCATCTTTGGCCCAAATCTTTCACATTGGGGACTTTAAGCCCTTTCGACCAATTACAAAATTGGTCCTTAAGTTTCTATAACTTTCCTGCCCTGCCTTAAGCCGCATTTAACTCCATGAAACAATAATTAGGCTTACAAAATACCCTAAACATGTCGAAAACGACTAGGGTCTATTTTGGGTGTTACAAATGAACCATACTCTCTTCTTCAATTTTGTTTCATATGCATCAAAGAGATTATAAAAACTAAAATATTATGTGTTTTTTTTCTTCATTAAAATTTTTAATTTGGATGCTTTCTATAAATTGGAACGTGATGTACCATGTACTTATAATTATCTAAGGCGCAAGACGTACGAAGACACAAAAACCTTTTGAGGCCTTGGAGCGAAAGACACACTTGAGGTGCAGACTTTTTTAAGTAATGCGCACCCTACCTAATATAAATAAAAATTATATATCTCACTAAATATTGTCTATAATTTTTATCTAATAATAAAATACAATAAAGGAAAAGACATCAAACATAAAAATCAAACATCACTAGTGTCTCCCATCATCACAAACATTTTCAAAACAAAATAAAAAGCAAAATATAACAAACACCATTAGTGCTTTCCATCATCACAAAAATTCTAAGTTCCAAAACAAAATAAACATCCATGAATATGCATAAAATTCTAAATAAAGAAAATCATCATCAATATCATTATTCTCATCATCAATAGTTTTTTATTTTCTATTTTTAATTATAGGTTAGATTTTTTTTAAAAAAAAATTTACCAATTTTACATAATTTTTCAGAATTTATTTCATCATTTTTTATATAACTTTTCATAAAATGTACCTATTTTTTACATAATTTTCAGAAAAGTTGTTTTCTATTTTTTTTCATTATTTTTCAAAATTACATTTTTGTTATTAAGATGACCGATTTTAGTATTCTATATAATTTGAGCTTTCTTTGATAAGCTTCTCCATGAAGCTTATTGAAATAAGCTTCTCCATGAAGCTTATTGAAATAAGATAAAAATGACTTATAGGGGGTCATAAGCCATTCCAAACATTTATAATTTTTATCAAAAGTACTTATGTGAGAAGATAAACTCAAATAAGCTCACCCAAAAGCATTAAATATCTATGTGACTAGATGCAAGCTGTTATGGTAGCTTCCTCATGTTTTATGCTTATCTCCTCTTATGTCATGGATTTCTTTATGTTCTATAATCCTATCATGTTATACTAACCCTCCTTATTATGTTATTTCTATTAAATCTTTATAGATTTAATATGGTATATTACTTAAATATTTCAACTTTTCTATATTTAACAAGTATAGGGAAGAAATTATAGATAACCAAGTGAATGCTTCACATATATCCCTTTATAGTGAGAACATGAATGATGTTACCTTAAATCAAAATTTCTCTTGCATTTTTTTTTAATGGTCATGGCTCTTTAGGACTCTTCAACTTTGACTCTTCAACAAGTTTTTATCCTACAAAATGATATGATACTTGTTATGCAAGAAAAAGAAAAAAAGAAAAAGAAACACTATTTATTATTTGTTATGTTATGTGTGCTAATGCAAGTTAAATGCCATTTGTTAATGCAATAATAAAAAAGATAAAATCATAAATTGCCCCTATTAAAGGTGCACATGGAGAAGAGAATTAATCATGGATAAAAAAATTTTCATTACAAAAATAGAAAAATAAATATAACTGTTACTTCCAAAAAGCTTATTATTTTCTATATCTTAAACTGCGAGCCCTTATTAGTAAAGTATTTTAGACTTTGCTCACATCTCTATCTATTTGATTTATATATTAATCTCAATCTCGTAACTTTTTTCTTTTATAGCATATAGTATTTATAGAGATGTTTTTAGCAATTTTCTTTTATGTGCAAAGAAATCCAATATTATGGTAATTTATCAATGTAGAAAATATTAATATTTTTAACAAATATATCGATTAGTATTAAATATATATATATATATATATATATATATATATATATATATATATATATATATATATATATATATATATATATATATATATATATATATATATATATATATCAATAAAAATGAGAGATTTTTCAACAATTTCCTATTTAGATCAAAGTTTTTAAGTTAATCTTCATACCTATATTCAATACACATAGTTCATCTCTAGTGCATCATTAATAAAAATGCACTCTATTGTTTGTAAATCGTATTTCACATTAGAGTTTATTTGTGTCTGTATAACTCTTTCCTTGTGTATTATAGTTTTATTTATTCATCACAATCCTATCACATCCTATTTGTTTTTCAATAACCTTTCATGGATCCAAATTAATTGTTCCATCATTTTACTGTTTATAGTTTTTCTATAGATAAAATTGTCTATAATATCAATCCTAGTAGTCTTCCCAATGATTAGTAATATATATACATATCTCATAGCTCACTAACACTAATGTGGAATTGAAGGAAAAAATATTCTTATACCTTTTGAAGTGTTACATTATTATAATATGCATGGACATCCTAATCATATTTCAAATCTCTTAGTATGAAGATTTAATTTAATTCATTCATTAATATTGTCCGACAACGGTACTTAACATACAAATGCATACATATCTCTATATCTAATATTTTAATGGATACTCCAGTATCATTTGGGCATTATATAACATGAATAATAAAGCCTCTTTTAGCTTACTTTTCAAGATTTTTAACTATATAGTCCCTTTCTATTGTACATTGTCGTTTTCAATTCTTTGAACTATTTTGTATCGTACTCCATTTTATTAATTCTTTGAATTCAGACTAGTGACCAAGAGGACTTGAAAGCAAGGCTTGGCCTTCTCTCTTGTTGTCTTCCCTAATTGTCTTCCCAATCAATCATTCCATGAATAATAAATGACCAACACCCAAATTGAATACTTAGTGGGAACTTAGTGCTCAAAATATAATTCTTTAATTGCCTAAAAAAGGTACCTCAAATTTCCTCCAAAAAGATTAGTTTTTGAATTCAAACGTTTCTTTACTTGGAGTTTCATGTGCTCTTGTGTATGGTTGATTGAATCTCCCCTATTCTCTTCCCTCAAAAAGGAATCGCCAACCCCATGACTCACCTAATGAGAGAAAGAGTAGTGCTTTATCTTTGCTTTTCTATCCAAAAAGAGAGTCACTAATTTTCCTGTATGTCATGTAATTGCACAAAACATTATCTTTTTTTTTTTTTGATTGAGCCATCTACTTACCTAGAGGAATGCTGACCCTAGCAACCTGAATGGGCGCGTGGAGAACACTGTCCATTAACAAATTCAATCAAGATTAAGATATAAATTATCATAAGATTTGTTAGATGAAACAATCACAAAAGAAACCTTTGTCCCCTTTAATTGTTGGCTAGCTAATTGTGACACATGTCACATTGTGGGTGGGATTTATTTTCTTTTTTGTGATATAATACTTTAATGTCACACTCAAGAAAAATGAGAGCTACGTACTCCCATTTGTATCATTTTTCATCCGACATGATCTTTTCAATTTGACCAAGATGTGAGGGGAGGGGGGGTGGGGTGGTGTGGGGGTGGTGGTGGTGTGGGTGGTTCTTGACCTGGTCAATGTGAGAGAAACAAAACTAATCCTTTTTCTTCCACTAGAGGAAACACACAGGACAATTTTTAAGTATTATCACCACTCTACATTAATAATGGAAGAAGCTTTTCCATTCATGAAGTCATTTGTCTTCTTTGATATTTCAAAGTGTTTTGATTTTGTCCTTAAGAGGGAAATATAGGAAGAAAAATTATCTTGTCTCACTGTGTAAAATGATTAATGGACTTTAAATGCATGGAAATCTAAGGTCCACCCGCATCTTGTTTTTTAAAACTATTATTAAAAACGATAGATTTTGAAAACACAGATAACAACATTTTGATATTCTCAAAAAACATAGATAAATTTAGTGTCTTTTGTGTTTTTCAGAAAAAAAAAAAACAATAAAAAATGTTCTTCGATGTTTTCCTTCTTCTTGTTTCTCAAAACAAAAAACAGTTTTAAAAAATTGCAACCAAACAACCCTAACATTCTATTTTATAGCTATTTTAAAAATAAATTTAGAAATTCCTTGAGAAGTGTTTTTGAAGATAGTTTCAAAAAGTACTTCTTGAGAACAATTTTAAATATTGTTATTTGATGTTTTAAACAACGAAAATATGTTTGAAATTTTAGAAACACTTTCTTATATGATTTTGTATTTTTTATTTTTGGTTTGGGGGAGGGAGGTTACCCCTTATAAGCTTAAAATACCATGACTTGCAATTCTCTTAGCCACTGCTTGCCTCTTCTATCAAGAACAATCATATCCCTCTACTATGTCTTCCATCCCTTAGTCTAATGGAGAGTCTTGATAATATTCCTCAAATAGATTCTAATTTCCCACTTGGCTGCTATGTAGGTTCTGGAATTCTAAGAAATGATTCACCCTCTTTCTCTTCAGATTCTTGTTTTTGCATACCCATTACAACTCAATGTTCTCGTGAGCGCTGGTTCATCTCATTAACTTACAAGTCCGCCCTCAGTTTTTTCGCTCGACAATATTCCGTCCTTCTTTCCCCACACAAGTATGATGGATGTTTTCTGATTAGGGTCAAGATATTCCGTGGTCTCCACCTGATCCTGCACTTGAACATTAGGTATTTTCCATTTACTCTTATTATTGCGTGATGTATGAGTGTTTTCCCCCTCTTTATAGAAGATTATGCTATCTTCCCTTTCCTCATTAAGATTTTGTAGGATCTCTTCCTCATTCGTTGACCTGATTGCATCAAAACAGGATACTCTTCCATTTGAAGTCTGATTTTTCATAGGTTGCCTTTGAGATCCATTGCTCTTACCTTTCCCATACCTCTCTCCCACATTTTCCCCGTGATACTGACTACTTTAATGACAACGAACCTTACTTGGTGTTAACATTCATGGGCCATAGTTGTCAATAACTTTCAGGTTAATTGGGGGATCTTGATTCCTTTTCTGGACATTTCCATGATCATTATTGAGGTTGTCGTCGTCCCTATCATCAATCTTACTTCCTTTCGATTTCGGTGGTGTCAGTTTCATGCTCTGAAGGGCATTCATCATTCCAATGATTGAATCTGGCACAACTAAAACACGTTAAGTGAATGCCTTCATATTCAATTTTCCTTACATTGCGCCTGAGTTGAAACTTAAAGATTAGCGGCTTTTCCAAATCAATTTCCACGCACATACAGGCAAAATGACCCCTTGATACCAAGGATGTGACTTTATCAATTTTGACAGGCTTATCTATCTTCTATCTTCTCTCCAACTTCCATGAGAAAGCTTCTGTCATAATAGTACTCTATGGGTAGACTAGGAATCCTCACCTAAACAAGGAGGTTTTTCAAGTCATTCTGCTCAAGGTCGAAGTTAGTCTTCCATGGTTGGACAGTGAGGTAGTGATTGAAGATCATCCACGGTTCGTTGTATTTTGTGAAATCATAGTTCTCCATTACAACAAACTTAACCAAGAAAAACCTGTTATCCATCACCACCAGATCCATTGCTGTTTTCGGTTTCCACAATGAAATAATTCTCTGAAACAAGGTTTTGTATCCTATAGATTGGCTAAGAAGTTTTATAATCAGTGTTTGTCTCTATTGCTTCCTAATTCTACCTTTTTCCTCATTTGAGAGCCATAGCTTCATGCGGGTCCTCGTTTTCTTCCGATTCGTCCTCTTCATCATTCGAGACCTAGTTGTTTGTATCCTTCTCAACATTGTTAGCCTGCAATCCCATCAGGTTTTCCCAGAAAGAGAGATGGACTTGTTCCTTCTTGAAATGAGAGGAAACGTCCACTTTCTCCCTGATTCTTTTGTTACTTTGGTGAAGAAGGTCTTCTTCTTTGTTTGACTTTGCATGAGAGTATCCAGTCTCAACTTCCATGACGGCCACTATTCAAAGAGTTTTTAATTATTCTTTGTATTTGTATTATTATGTTTTTAAAACAGTTCTTAAAAATAAATAAAAATAATTTGAAATATTTCTTAAAAATATTATATTTTTATTTTTGAGAACAAAAAATTATTTTGTCCATGTATCTAGCTTAGTTGGTGAAACGTTCAAAGTTTAAAAAAACTATCCATTTAGGGAAGGGAGAGGTCTTAAGTTTGACTCTTAGTATAGACAGTTTATTATATTGTAATAAAATGCTTAGTTATAAAAAAATGATGAAAAATTATTTTATTTTTTATTATCAAATATAACCTTCTGTAGAAAATGAAATGGATAATTAAACCAATCAAACATAATTCATCTTTAGATAAGTCATTTATAAATATTACTTTGACTCGATTAAAAGTTAAAACTCATTCAACTTCATAGTTATTCTAAAGTCAAATCAATATACCAAGAAACCATTATTTGTTCATAAATTGCTTTTAAACTTGCTTTACTAAGTGTTAATTGACGATATTATTTTTTAATGTTCTTACAAGTTATTTTTTTTTAAATTTTAAAATACTTTTGAAATTTTATCAAATATTTAAATGTTTACAAAAACATTTTTTAAATTAGAATTGCTTTTAACAAAACACAAATATATAAAACGATTTGTTATAAAAAAAATTCATTTCAAATATTGAGCATAGGGAGGCTAGGCCAGATTATTGGCGCCATGGTGAACATGAAGGAGGGAGATAGGAGTTTGTTCATTAATTTGAATATTTAATGAAGAGGGAATGAGTAAAATTTAGGGATAAGCATGATCAGATCATATGATGAAGCACCAATAGAATGAATGTTCATGGGTATGTACCAGCTTATACTTTTAATGTAGCTTGTTTAAATGTAAATTGAGTACTGTTCCAAAACAGGCCATGCCATACATATTTGAAAAGAAAGAAAAAAAAAGGAAAAAGGAAAAGAAAAGGCAAGAAAATTAAAAATAGGGGCTTAACAAAAGGCATATATTCTCCAACTTTTGATAAGGAAAAGCATGTGGGTTTCTGTAATGGATTCCGAGATCCAAATCTTCTCAACTTTTGGGATATAGTTCTTTTAGAGTTTAAAAAATCAAACTCCCTCTGCAAAATGTTCAATTTATTTATTTATTTTTCATTCACAGGACATCTCTTCTTGAGTATATGCTTGATCCTCATTTTATATAGTCATCTTATATAATAAAATATTTGAACATTATTAACCCTATAAGACAAATATTCTTTCTTGACAACATCCTAAACCAAGCTAGCAAGCAGTGAAGGAATAGTTATGAAATCTCCCAATGAACTATGCATTTTCCTCCATTTTTTCCTTCTTGGCTATGCCCTTGAAATTAGGAACCTATTTAGATTACACAAAAAAATATTAAGAAAATGCATTCCTTTTTCATTTTCAAAGCAAAGCAAAAGATAAGCAAAGAAACAAACATACCCTTGGTGCCAACACTTTGCTTTTTCCCAAACCCTTCTAATTTAAATCAACCTATATTAGAATAGGGTTTTTTTAACCTCAAAGCAAGAGAGAGAGAGGGGGGAGAGAGGAGAGAGAGAGAGAGAGCATGAATGTGGGTTTTGTAGAGGAATCCCTCAAGACATTGAAAGTTGAAGCCATTGAGACTAGTGTTGGGCAAGGAGAGAATATTCTAATGCCACCACAGTTCAACAGCAAAACTCCAAAAATTATATACTAATTAAAGTTAAAAGGCATAAACATCATTTGATTATGATTATGGGTTACTAGGAAAAGTCAGCCCACAAGTAGACGACTGCTCACACTTCTAAAAATTCACTGCCTTTGTCAGCTCACTGTCTTTTAAACTCTTCCCTTACTATAATCAGTATTTACTAGGAGTTGAAATGGCCATCCTACCCTACTCTTACCCTACCCTACTTTGCCCCCTCAGTAGATTGGGCACATACTTTTAGTTTAGGGCAATTTACACCCAAATCCGCCTAATTTGCATAACTTTGCTTTTTCTCACAGTCATCCTACCACCATGCTTAAAAGGCAAACTTTGTGGGTGGGCTCAAAATATATATATGCTTGTCTGAAAATGAAAAAATATCATGTTTTTCTTTAAATTTTTGGTTTTTGCTTTTGAAAATTATTTTTAAAAACAAAATTTGAAAATATAGGGAAAAGTAAAATTATTATTGTTCTCTAAATTTAGTATTTTTTATGTTATTTGTATTTTTCAGAACAAAAATAATAAAAAAAAAAAAAAGTAACTAAACATGTTCTTTGTGATTTTCCTATTCTCTTTGTTTTCTAGATCAAAAAGTAGTTTTTTAAAACTATAAACAAACCAACCTTAAAATCTTTTCAATGCATGAAGGCTCAAGAACTGCAGATTTATCTCATCTACCATTCAAAGGGGAAACCTCAGACAAAAACTATCTACTTTCTCTCAATCTTGGAGCTCTTTGTTCAATGAAAATCAATGAAAAAAAATACCGAACTTGTAATTATAAAATGTCCTAGTGGGTAACAGATCTAAAATTTTGATTTGGGGTGCCCTAGTCTTACTGTCATCCGGACAATTATTCCCTTTAATTCGTGTTTTTTCGTCGTTTTCATTGGATTTTAGCTTCTACGACGATTTGGGCACGTACATACATGGCTGCACACTCTGGGACCCCAAAAATGAAGAACAGGCAAAATAATTCAGTACTTCTTAGGTTTTAATATATATTTTTTCTCAATTATTTCCTGGTTTTTCATTTGTTCCATAATGGAGACCTTCAAGATCACTATCTAATCAAAGATTAATCATATCTGTCTGGTTTGAACCAACATAAAGAGAAAAAAACACACATTGTAGTTAGCCTTATGGTGATATGATCAGCATATGTCCAATTTTTAGGTTTGTATATATCTTTGTCAATCACAGTGAAGAAAACTTAGAAAAGCTTCTGTTACAAATGATGGTTTCTCCAAAATGCCTAGCATTCTCATTTTTGACCAAGCAGAAAACCGAAGAAATGCCCTTTTGTGGGAATTGAGAATGAAAGGTCTGAATGGACATCAGACATTAATCCAAAGCAGTCACACTCATTGAGGACAACTTAATTCATCTTTTTGACAAAAACAGCACAAAGCTTGATTTACCCTTTTATTTCTATGGATATTTGGTTCATTTCAGTTGCTTTTTCTATAAGTATATCCCTAATTAAATTTACCTTTATTCCAAATGGATCAAAGGAATTTTCTGTGAACCCAACATTGACTTGGGAGTATTGGTATCTTATAACCTCATAAAGTGATACCACCAAGGAGATGTAATCTACTTGCTGACATTTCTTTGTCACAGGAGAGATTTGAGATTTGATAAATTAATTGTTGTTTTCCATCAAGAATCTGCAGCTTTGGTTTCAAAATTTGTGTATTTTATAAGAAAAGAAAAGAATCTTAAAACATGAAGAGAGAAGTGTACAGAAATAGGAAAACAAAAAGCAAACAAATTATGGGATAATCATTCCTAATGGGAAAGGCATGGAGACTAGCTTTCTCTCAGACCTCATGATATGTGTCATCATGCACCTTTGGGTTTCGCCCACCTCCCCTTCCTATTCAAACCCCTCTCTCTCTCTCTCTCTCCTTCCTTGAACTTTAACTTTTCACCTCCTCCCAAAGCAAAAATAGTATTCTATTCCAACTAAAAGCTAAGTAAAAAGACTGCTTCATGAGAGAGAGAGAGGGAGAGGGAGAACCAATATCCTCCAATTCTCTCATATATGATCATCGTATGCTATTAAGGTTGAGACCATAAGAAAAGAGTTGTGCCCATTCTCTTGGGTTCTCTCCCAAAATATTCCATCTCTAGGTCAGCCCCCTCTTGATGAACTCATCTTCTTTGCCGGATAATTAAATCAATTGAGAGAGAAGGTGGAGTGATGTTGCAGAAGATGGCAGCAGAATCAATCCCAAATGATTTCATCCAAAACCCTATTAGTGGATCCAATCCTCCCACCATCAAGAAGAAGAGAAACCTTCCAGGAACTCCAGGCAAGCAAGTTTCCTTTTCCTTCTTCCTCAAATATTACCTTTTCTCTGTCTTTTCTTTTCTTTTTTATTTTCAGCTTTATGATTGTTGGTATATTCATAGATATTCAAAAAAATGATTCCATTGAACACAGATCCTGAAGCTGAAGTCATAGCGCTGTCGCCGAAGACACTCATGGCGACAAACAGATTCTTGTGTGAGATATGTGGAAAAGGCTTTCAGAGAGATCAGAACCTGCAACTGCATCGGCGAGGACATAATCTTCCATGGAAGCTGAAGCAGAGAAGCAGCAAGGAGCCTAGGAAGCGTGTGTATGTCTGTCCCGAAAAGAGCTGCGTTCACCACCACCCTTCGAGGGCTCTAGGAGACCTGACTGGTATAAAAAAGCACTTCTGTCGGAAGCACGGGGAGAAGAAGTGGAAGTGCGAGAAGTGCTCAAAGCGATACGCCGTGCAGTCAGACTGGAAAGCTCATTGCAAAACTTGCGGCACTAGGGAATACAAATGTGACTGTGGCACTCTATTTTCTAGGTAACCCTCCTCCTAATATTCTTTATAGACTTTGTAGTCATAGTGATGCTCAAAAGAAAAGATTTTCTCTTCTCTTCAAGTATCAATCCACAAAATAATGTACAAATTTAAGCCAGCCAAATTTTGAAGTACATGATGAAAGTGGGATTTCAGTTGTTGTTTGTTTCACTTTTTTTTTTTTTTTTTTTTGTGTTATTGACGACAAATCATCCATCACGCCGTTTTGGCTTTTCGGAGAAAAAAGAGGAGGGTGATTAAGAAAATTTATAGATTTTTCCTTTCTTAGTTAGCATTAGGGTATGTATTCAATTTCTTGATCTAATTCATGATTCTTTGAATACTTGAGTTATTTGTTATGCATTGTGTGGGCACAGGCGAGATAGTTTCATCACGCATAGGGCCTTCTGTGATGCCTTAGCAGAAGAGACGGCTAGAGTTACTGCTGCCTCTACGGTCAACAATGGCGCTATCAATTATCATTTTATAGGGACTTCACTAGCACCAAGCTTGCCACAACATTTTTCCTCCATTTTTAAACCGATCTCGAGCACAGACGAAGTGGTGGCCGATCAACCAAGACGGGGACTCTCCCTGTGGATGGGCCAAGGATCCCAACCCCATGAAGCAATGGGGACAAATCTCCAAGAGATTCATCAGCTCGGATCCTCAGTGAGTTCAGGTAATTCATTGTATGCTGACCCACTTGTTTCTTGCTCAAATCCTCCACCATCAGACTATCAATTGAGTTGGGTGTTTGGAAGCAAGCAGTCTTCAAATACCACAGAAGATCAAATAACTAGCACTACCCAAACACCGCTTCTACCAAGCAATGTTAAGGAAACTGCTGGAAGTCAGATTGTGAGTGTCCCTTCCTTGTACAGCATCCAACACCATTCCCATCAAACACCTTCAAACATGTCTGCTACAGCCTTGTTGCAGAAAGCTGCCCAAATGGGTGCAACTTCAGCCGATCCTTTCCTTGGTAGTTTCGGGTTGAAATGTGACAGCAGTAGTATTCTAATTCAAGATGGGAACAAATTTTGTGGATTGTATACTACAAACCAACTTTCAACAAACGACATAGAGAATAATAATCCCAAGGATCTCTCCACTTTCAACCAGCTTCAAATGTACCCTGCCAAACGCCGCAATACTCAGAATGATGACACAACTGGGGGCCAAACCAGAGATTTCTTGGGTGTTGGGGTGCAAACCATCTGTCACCCGTCTTCAATCAATGGATGGATTTGATCATTGGAATGGAACGGATCAGAGTTTTAGGATTAATTCCGAAAACTTTGCAGGGAGGAAAAGGTGGGAACTGAAAAGTTGTGCTTACAGAACTATTGGGGGGGATGGAGAAGCTGAAGTAGATCCATGCATATTCTCTTGAACCCTGAAAGGAGCTGCTCCTCCCTTTAAAAATGGTGGCTTTTTATTTTTGATAAAAAGGATGGAGTAGTGGGGGCAAGGCAAGTGCCCCTTTTGAACTCCATTATTGCATATTGTTTCCTCTATGCTGTGGTTGTTGTCTTTTCAAACTGGACTTTCAAGAGTATTCTTACTGGAAAAAAGGCTTTGATATATATATATATATATATATAGTCTAGTTCATATAGGCTTAGCCTACTGATCCTTAAAAAAATAAACTTATGTAGTTTTATTTTTCTCATCCACGAGTATATACTTGTATCTTTATGATCAACAAATTAAATTACCTCATGTATTAATACGTGCAAGAAATGACGAGAGAAGCTAAGCAGGCACACAGATTTTTCTCTCTTTTTTCCTTACTATGATTATTGAGACTTAGTAGTTGTCTGCATTAATTGCAAACCATATAGAAAACAACTCATTTACCAGTTTGAGATTATAATATATGCAGTGACTAAAAGGATGGGCATTTGATATTTATTGTTTTCTTTCCTTGTTCTTGCTGATTAAGCAAATCCCATGAATATTCTTGTTCAGCCTTTGTGGTTAAGATATATAGAACTTTTTTATGTCTGTGTTTCTGATTTTGGGGGGTTTGATCTAACGTCCCCTAAGACTGCTGTCCAACAGATATGCGTCAGTGTACTGTAGTGAATGGGCATGATTCCGACACGATAAAGGAGCAAAAAAGAAGATGAAAAGAGAAAAAAGAGAGGGAAAAAGAAAAAGAGAAAAGAATCTATTTCCTGCACCAATCTTTTGATTAATAATTTCAGTAAACTTTTGCTTACATGACTAAATGAGAGTACTGCTCCTCCATGGTGGGATACAACACAAGCTACGGAAGTTCCACCACCACCCATTGTAGATCTATGGCATAAATATATATATATGTGTGTGTGTGTGTGTTTGTGTGTTAGTGTGTTATACACAGGGACAAGCGTCAGGTTACCAAATCAATCAGGTTTCAGTATTGGTAGCAAGTTGCTAGGAAGATAATGATGGTGGCCATTGAGCGTGTGCCCTCTCCTCATAGGGTATATATGTGTTTGCCTTTACAAAAGGAAAATGGGGTCTCGTTATTTGGAGAAAACTTGCAAAGTGGGCAAGGGATATTTGGGGGGTTTATTTTCTGACCCATTTGAACTCTCCATTTGTGACCCCAATCTGTTCCAATAAAAGGGTATTTTGTTCTCATTTTCATCCATTTGTTACCATGAAAAGAAAACGAATTAAAAGGCATTTTTGGAATATTAGAATATGGACGAATCCTAAGGGACGAGTGCCTTAGCTGATCCCATCTTTGATTTGCTTCCTAATGATCATTGGCTTGAGTCCCTTAAGAGCCAAAACCCCAATAATCACATGTTCAAGTAAGGCCACTGAAAGAGAAGATTTCTCTTTAAGGGTATGGGATGATGATCACCAATTTGAGTCCGGGCCACTAAAGGATTTTTTTTGACGGCTATTAGAGGATGATCACTGATACGAGTCCCTTAGGACGGCCACTTAAGGGTTTCTCTTCAGCGTTACAGGAGGATTTATCTAACAATTAACTTAGAGCCCGTGAGAGCCCTCGTGAGATTAACTGAGGGTGCTCAAAACCTGGCCTAGACACCCGCAGTCATAGAAAAATGGTTATAAAAAAGAAAAAGAAAAACTGGATTACTAGGAAAATGATACAAAAATTCACAATAAAGTGTTGAACCCAAACCAAAACCTAGGGCTCCAATAGAAGCCCACAAGAGTTTGGGGGCTTAACTCGAGGGAGGCCCAACCCAAAAAAACCCAGTGAGATCACTGACAAGCCAGCGAGGAAGAGTGCGGGAGGAGGAGGAGGAGGCCATGAAGTTTACAGACTCGCCGACGATCGAGCTCCAGGTGCACAATACGCACCTATCGATCCACCAAGACAATGGCTCCATGCACGTGGGCACTTCTGTCTGGCCCTGCTCGCTCGTCCTCGCCAAGTTCGCAGAGCGCTGGTCCCCTCTAACGTACGCCTCCTCATCCTCCACCCCCAATCCCTACGCCCACCTCCTCGACTTCTCCAACAAGCGCGCAGTGGAGCTCGGAGCCGGATGCGGGATCGCCTCCATGGGTCTCTTTCTCCTCGGTCTAAACGACGTCGTCCTCACCGATATTGCTCCGGTCATGCCCGCCCTTAAACATAATCTCAAGCGCAATAAACCCTCTCTCCACAACAAAACCCTAAAAACCGCCCAACTCTACTGGACCAATTCCGCCCAAATCAATGCCCTGAAGCCGCCATTCGACATCGTCATCGCCACTGACGTCGTCTACATCGAAGAATCGGTGGCTCCGCTAATTACAGCCATGGAGACGCTCGTTTCCGACACAGGGGTGGTGCTTTTGGGGTACCAGATACGATCTCCGGAGGCGGATAGGTTGTTCTGGGAGCTGTGCGCTAGGGTTTTTGCGATAGAGAAGATTCCCCATGAAGATTTGCACCCGGAGTATGCGTATGAGGAGGCGGACGTGTTTGTGTTGAGGAAGAAGTAGCCATTGGTTTTAGAATTCCGTCTGCAGGTTCAACTTCATTGGCTATATACACCCTCAATTCAACCCTATAATCGCAGGAAAAAGGTTGTTGTGCTTTTAACTTCTTTAGTCATTCTGTCTGTTTGAATCATTTGATATTAAAAATGCAGGCTTGATTTATACTGCAGTTTTGTCATTTAGGAATTTCGTATGAAATGATTATAATATGGTATTAAAATGTCGATTTTATGTTGAAATGAAAATGAGATGAACAGAGAGATACATTGTGCTTATTTCCTTATTTTATTTTGCTTGCAAAATGAGTTCAAAAAATTTGTGGAATGGTTGGTCTATTGTCTATTGATTGCAATTGAGTCCTTCATTCTACTTATGACGTTTCTCGCTTAAGTTTCTCTAGTCCTGCCTGCCCTCAAACAGAACCTCAAGTGTAACAGATCTTCTCTCCATTTTTCACTAAATTCATTTGCAGTTCAAATTCTTTGGTTGAAAACCTGCCCAATTCAACAGTATAGTTGCAGAAGAAGCGGTGATTGTGCATTTTATTGTTTGTTTTCACTAACTTGTAGAATCCTGTGGCATTACAGACTGCACTGATAGTTATAGAAAAAAATGTGGAGTGATTGATTTTATACCATAAATTATTTATTTATTTTGGGTGTGCATGAATGATGTTTATTTCAATGCAATAACTCAAAATTGGAAGTTTCTTGATTTATGCTGTTGAATATTTTGAAGTTGACAGCCTTAGTCATTTGGTTTGTATGAGGTGGTACAGTATGGTAAAGAAATTTTGGTTTTAATGGTGGGCTGTACGTCAGATGAATGGAGATGCATTATTATGCCTCTTCTGCATTATTATGCCTCTTCTCTTCTGCTTTTTCAATGGGTTTAAGACAATTTATTATACAATTTTGGGGTCAATGGTTCTGGAAGAATGGGTATATTGAACAGTTTGGCAGTTTCTTAAACTATACTTATGAGTTTTACTGATTTGAATAGGATCATCTATACTTTATACTCTAATTTTTAGTTCTGCAGATACTTAAGATAAAAATTTACTATGTGAATGGGCCAGTTGGAATGAGTTTTAACTTAATTGAGATGCTATTGATACTGAGATGCTGTCTCTGACCACATCAAATGGTGATAGATGCTTCATAATGTACATAATAATATGTTGTGGCTTCATCCCAAAACAAAGGCAGCTAGGAAATCGAAGTGAAGGCTTCTTGAGTACAGATTACTAGTTTGAAGAAGTTTACATACAAGCATGCAAATTCCTTTCATTCAAACAGTCACCATCCTCCAAATCTTGTAATTCCTGTTCCTAAATGTTTTCTATGTATTTTTGCCCCCTTTGACTCACATTTCCGGAAATTAAGACTAACTGCAGCTGAGCTTGTGAATGCAGCAATCCAACTCTTTTCTACTTGGCACAGTTGATCTAGCCATGAAAGATCTTGTTTCCCATTTTTGTTCTTAATTTCTCTTTGACACAAGTCCTTGAATTTTATGAATGGTAGCATCACTCAGTTTAGTTCCTATCCCTTGTCACTCACTTCTTGGTGCTTCATGGTTTAGTTATTAGTTGCACTTGAATCCTTCATTCTGCCTAGATTACCATAAGTTTCAGTTGGTTATTCATTGCAACAATTGACTTCTTCATTGTCCTAATACCACCACAACTTGCAGTACCCTGATTTATTAGCCATCTAAATATGGATATCATGATGCAAAGCTTCTTTCAGGATTGTAGGTACCAACTCAGATCCTGTTGAGTAGATGGTGTCAAACCATATACTAAAACCACAACTATAAATAAGCTATAATTATAACTAAATTTAGTTAGTCATCTTTATCTAGATGGTTCTGGTATTAAGGGGTATCCACCTTCAAATACATATAAAAACCTCAAGAAGTGTAAAAGATCTTCAAGAATAAAAACTTCAGATACTCCTTTGTTTTACTATATTTTCTGTTTTACTCTCTGCCTTTTGTGAACATCTCCTTGAAGCTTTACATGGTATCAGTTGTAACAATGGATGATCACACAACCAACATGACTCCGTTGCAGGGTTTTGGAGTAATCCAATTGCTTGATCTTGACAGAATATTTTTTACACGATGAATCAATCATTACCTTCATTTGATAAATCTTTTAGGCTCCGTTTGGAACTCGGAAAGTACTTAGGAAATAAAATATGAAAAATCAATGAAATAAATTTTATGAAAATAAAAATGGGATGAACTTAATAAATTAATTTTTTATGTTTCTTCAAATTCATTTTATTTGTTTCTCTCTATTATATAAGGACTATAAGAAATTTAAAAATATGTAAAACTTTGATGAATTTTGATTATATTTGATTTTTTTTTTATATTTTTCACAATGAAACTAAATATGAGAAAATCATTTTTTTTAGTATTTTTTTTTTTCTTTACCTAGAACTTTTGAGTTCCAAACCGAGCTTTGTGGTTGTAATAACTTTCTCATATAATGTAATCAAATACTTAATAACTTTCTCACGAAATTTTTTAACTCTATCCAAAATTCGCATTAAAATTTTCAACGATGCCGACCTTTGGCTATTTTCTAAAATACGCTTTCGCATCAATCTTATTAATGTTATCAAGAAAATCCGTTTGTAAAACAATTTTCGAAAATGAAGTTAATGAAAATAATAAAATGTGTTTAAAATGTGTTACTATTCATAACTCGTGTTTTCGTGGAACTCCATAAGAAGAAAATCGGCTGAAGATGAAAGGGAAGAAAATAAGAAAAATAGCCACAATCTTACGTTGCTTATCCCAATCGACAAATCTCCATGTTTTCGGATGACCAAACAAGGAAAACAACATTAAATCGTTTCATTCATATATAAAACGCCAAAATAAATAATTCATTTTCTGCTTTTCAAAATTCATTGTCGCTTTCGCAGAATTCAAACGATTTTCCTTTGTTTTCGAAAAAGTTTAACAAAGTTAAAACATAAAATTTTCTACCACAAAATGCGCTTAACGTGATTCTTGCTTTCTTCCCTAATCCAGATTCTACATCTGCCACAAAAATCAAACGCAATGTCAAGATCGATCAGTGATGAGCTGAAATCATTCCTTAATCCTAAATAGATCTTTTATTTAACTTACTAAATAAGGCGACAAATAAGTAAGATAGGATTATTTGTAAAAACAATTTTCGCTTTTCTCAATTTTCTTCTTTCTTTCTTTTTAGCCACTCATATTCCTTTAAATTACGGGTATAAGGATTTTTTATCATTTTTAACCTGAAGTCACTTATCTACACCTCCCTTTCTTTAGTCTATCTCTTAATAAAAAGGTTATTTGACAAATATTTGCATTTTATCTTGTTTTTTCGTGGTCGTCGCTGCCTTATTATACGCTTCGGTCATTGCCGATAAACTTGTTACTTAAGTGGTGCTTTTTGTCGCCTTATCAAGAATACCCCTCTTATTTGCGCGGACGGTTTAGACAAGCAAAACGACCCGATCAACAAGATTCAGATTATACTGCAGATACAGTTAACCCGGAAATGAAATATTCTAAATACCATATTATCAAATTCCAGAGTTTTTTATGCGCGATTTATTACGCTATTACTGATATTATCGTTTTTAATTTTACACTTTTAAGAATTATGATTTCGGGATTTATCGATCTATCAAGTAAGCTCGAACGAATAGAAATTCTTTTTCCTTTAAAAAAAAATTAAATGGTTTGTCTTTTTTATCTGGAAGGGGGACCTCTCTTGCCATCTCATACCCATCCTATCTTGTTGGAGAGTATGCTTCAGGGCTTGAGGCGGGGTGTGCCAAGTTCGCACTTCTTTGATGCTAAGATCCAACAACATTTTTGCTAAGAAGTCTGCGACTTTGTTCCTCTCTCTGAGTCTCTGTACACATGCATGATGCGGACCTCCTAATTTCTCTCCATCAAAACCTGACATTCTCTAATTGAGATTAACTAGTGCATGTTATTGGCCTTCTCTAATTCAATGATCCAGTTAGCTGCCATAAGGGAATCCATCTCCAACACAAGCTGACGAAGACCTTTCTCCCAAGCTAATCTCAGGCCATGAATAATGGACCAGATTTCTGCTTCTATCACTGAGCATCTTCCAATTTTCACAGCAAAGCCCCACATCCAGTTCCTGTTATGATCTCTAAGAACCCCACCGCCACCAGCATGAACGACTGCCATCCGTGTTCAGCGTGGACCAACCACGGGGTAGGGGCTGGGGGCTGGGGAGGTGACCAACCGATCCTATCCAAGGCCTTCCTCTGCTGACCAACCTAAGTGATACTATAGCTTGCACGATCTGCTTCCACCGACCTGCTATATACTCATGCACGAGAAATATCTTCCTCTCTAAACTGATCTCCTTAGAGCATCTCCAACAAGGTCTACTACTCAAAATATATTAAAATATCAGATATTCTATTTTAACTAAACTACGAACTTTTTCTAAAGCTAATTAACAACACTATCTATTTTAGCTATCCACTTCAACTAACTTTCAATAATAAAATCTAAAATATGATAAGATACCATGTCACCATATCGATGACATCACATGTCGATGTTAATATGTCATCAAAAATTTTAATTCTTTTTATTTTTTTTTTTAATACCCATCTTATTTACAACGATCACGAAATAAAAAAATTTTAAAATTCAAATCCAAGAAAGAAAGATTATGTTTTGTTTTTGTTTCTTTGCTTCGAGAATCCTCCACCATTTTGGTTGATACCTTAACTCATTCCAATAATGTTCAAACTTAAAAAGATGAGCAGTAGCTCACATAAAGTTTCTTAAGTATCACGAACTCCCGAAAATTTTTACAAATAAAACTCATTACTATGTCATTAAAAGATAACTATTTTGTAATAAAATATTAACTCAAACCTCATTTCCTCACAAACCACTTCGATTAAGTCTTTCTATCCGTGCAAAGTCAGGAGACCCCGCAAAATTCCACTTTCTCGAAAAATTAAGAAAATCGCATCAGAAAATCAAATTTTTCTGCATCTCGGATGACAAATGGATTTCACCGTTGGAATCGCCTCACGAAATTCAGCTAACACGCCGACTCGCCGACCGGCATTAAATTAGAATTTGCACATTTTTCTCGAGGCACTGGGTGACGGTGTCAGAACGACACGTGACGCGACAAAAGTCACGAGTAACACGTGACTACGCCATTACCACGTCATACTTAAAGAAAGAGAAAGATAAAATTTATCACGAGACAAGGCCACTTGACAAAAATCCAAGAGAAGAGATATGATGGGTATTAGTTGAATTCTTAATGAATAAGACAAAAGAGTGTATAGTGTCATCCTCTTCAAATTGAAAAAAAGGGGAACAAATGTGCAGGAGGAAAAACGAATTTACAGTGGCTTAGAGATTTGATTTTAGTGAGAGAGAGTGTGACTTCTCTTCAAGATCCCTACATCTGATCATTTGATTCTTCTGAGCAAGAAGGAGTCGTTTACGCAGCTTAGGGCAACGCTGCAAGATCGGCTTCTTGGAGTTTAGACAAACTCCGGTGAGGTAGGGGTTTTATCCTCTACTTGAGCTACACTTGTTTAAGTGTTTTCAGGGATGATTGAGTTGATTTGAGGCCGTGAGGTCACATCTATCCCAAAAAACTTGAATCGAATCATTGGAATTTTTGAAGCCCATTTGAATAGTTTGTGACTGTGTTGGGGCTGTTTTGGGGGTTTGTTTCATAAATTATGAAAAAAATTGCATGTTGGTGCGTATGAGGCCGGAAATGGCCATGGATTTCGGGTTCACAAAGTGAAACCGATGATTGGGTGATTGGCCATGAATAGTAACCCGAGGGTTTCACTGTTCACGTGAATAGTGTTCACGAAATATTTTGTGAGAAAACGTGCTTGGTCGAGTAATTCAAATCGAATTGCTCGTATTTGTTAATTAGCCCATGCGAACTAATTTTTGGTGTAATGGATTGATAATTTATATAACATGTTGTTGTGAATTAAGTTATGTAAATATATGCATGATGATATATTTGCATGTGTTATATGAGTGTGTGTTTACACGTCATCATGATATGCACTTGTGTTCTTATAAAGAATCTATTTAGGTGATTCCACTATCGGCATTAGCTCACTCTTGTCGAGGGAATATATTATTTCAGCATGTGGGCTGAGAGACGGCTCATCTTAGAGGCCGATTTTGCAAGAAAAGTTCAAGGCTTGGATGTTTTCAGACAATATGTATTAGAATTTATAATTTTGTATGTATTTGTATTAAGAGTAATGTGTAACTCTTTGAATCCATGTAATATAATTGGTTGAATTGATTTGGATGAGTAGGATATGGGAAAATACAAAATTACTATGTAAAAGGCTCTTTGAGAGATACGAGACGTATAGGTTTTCCGCAGGTTGACGAGTAGTCAACTGATCTCTAGTTTTTTGTGGTGTCAAAAAGCACTCATTAAAGAGGAAACAAAATTTTAAAATTTTGATTTTTATTAATAACGGTCACGAAATTCAAAATTTTAAATTTTGAATTTTTCAATGGTCATATTTATAACGGTACCTGAAGCAAACAGTATCTGCTCTTTTGAAGACGATGAAGACGGTCTTCTGCAATGAAGCCTCTAGAGTGTTGTTGGTGCAAAAATCAGAGTAGCTAGCGTCTTTGCCCTAGCCAGAAATAGCTAGCCAAACGGTGGTAATGGGAAATAGCTAGCGCGATAACTAGCCTCTTGGAGACAATATTTGCTGGCCTACTATGTAAAATAGCTAAAGGAAGGTTTAGCTAGCCTCTTGAGATGTCTGGCACACTGGTTACTCCATTCTCACACTTCCAGAGCCACCAAATGCTAATAGCAAACAACCTATTCAATTCAGTTTCCTTCTTATTTGGTATTAAGTTCCCAAGCAACTAGTCTTTGAAGGGTAAGTTTCAGGTTTACCACCAACCTTCCTTGTTGGGGAGAGAATCCCAAAAATCTTTGGCCTTTGCACAATCCCTGAAGATGTGCTCAAGATCTTCATCCCTGTTTAGGCAGTGATGGCAACGATCATTAGCTGTCATCCCTCTACGCCTTCTCTTCATATTGGTAAGGAGCTTGCCATGGGAAACTAGCCAAATGAAGGTTCGGATTCGCTGGGGAACTTGAATCTTCCAAACTTCTTGCCACCTTCCATGTTGATCATTCTCCAAGCTCCAAGGGGAGTGAATCCTTCCATTTACGGTAAGGGCCCAACAGATTCTCGAGATGCCCTTCCAAGCATTAGAAGCTCCCTAAAAGGGTTTTTAGTCATTCCACAAAGTAATAGCCAGAATCGTTGATAAAAAAATCCCCACTTTATTTTTCGTTCCTACCCCTTTTATGCCCATGGGTCGAGGGTTCCATGTTTAATGCTCATAATTAGGGCATTTATGAGTAACCCTTTATTTCCTTACATTGCACATTCATTTGTACATTAGTTGTCCCCTACTGAAGGTGCTCACTCCCTACCAAGAGGATTGTGTAAAGACAATATCGCTCTCTTCATCTTCATGTCCGAAATGGGTTTTCCAAGGTGGTTCATGGTTTTTCCGAGGTGGTATCATCATCTTCATAATTGAATGGTTATCTGCTGTAGCTCGATTGCCTTTTCCCGAGGGGGTCATTTTGAGCTGTCATTCGCCCTTCTATCCTTCTTTGCTCGGGCTCAAATGCTTGTAACTGGGTTAGGTCCGGATCATGCGTACTCAATCGGGTCTGACCCTGGCTCCCAATAAACGCTAACTGCATGGCACATGTCCTGGGACTTATCCACTCCACTAGCCCCCCTAGCATTGTTTCAAGTCATTGGAGTTGGAATGATGCTAAACTCTTTGGTCGTCCGGAAGCAAAGGGCTTGTGAGAGACATCTCTGGGCAGAACATTTTTGGAGGCATCTGGCGACTTACGCGCCTCGGGAGTATTTTAGGACCGTCCAAGGCTGGCCAATGGCAAGGTATCATATCATGGAGAACATCTAAGGGAACTACCCGAGTATTGGGCTCATCCCATGGATATCATCTTAAGGAGACCGCTCGAGTACAGGGCTTATCTCACGGAGAACATCTCAAGGAGGCCGCCTGAGTACAGGGTTCATCGCATGGAGAATATCTCAAGGAGGCCACCCGAGTACATGGCTCATCTCATAGAGAACATCTCAAGGAGGCCACCCGAGTACGAGTTTTATCTCATGAAGAACATCCCAAGGAGGCCGCCCGAGTACAGGGCTCATCTCAGGGAGAACATCCCAAGGAGGCCACCAGAGTACGAGGTTCATCTCATGGAGAACATCTCAAGGAGGCTGCCTGAGTACAGAGCTTATCTCATGGATTTTCTTATAGGGAACTCATCTCATGATCATCCCAAGGAGTTTTATGAATAGGAAACGGCACTCAAGGAGTTCTGCTCCACCAGATATATAACCATATCAAGGAGTTCGTCTCATGGAGATGCAACTATCTCAAGGAGTTCGTCTGATGGATCTCTACACAAGCTTTCAAGCTCGACATAAATTAATGCTGATTAGTTTTATATTGCCCAATACTTCGGTTTAATTCTTGACACGCATTAGTCACGCAATAACTTCATTCTCGAGCTGAGTTTACTCATCCGATCGCACCTCCCAGATTTACACTAAGCAACAGGACACCGCTTCGGCTCGTCTCCCCCCATCCTTTTCACACATCTTGCTCGCCGAGGCTCCTCTTCCTTTAGTAGCTCTCAAGTGGATCTCGCAGGCGCCTGCCACTGCTCGCTTTTGTAACATCGCCCTCGAGCATAGCGTATTGGTTACCTCTCTAGAACAATTCATCGATTGCAGTTAGAGGCTGCAGAGAGAGAGAATAAAAGAACTGTGTGTTCGGGCAAATGACATACTTGATGGCCTATGTAGGCCTGAAATAATGTAATCCAACTTTAAGCAAAGCGCCCTAAACGCTCTGCAAAACCTCTTAATATCTTGATTCTCCCATCCGTGACGTTGAAACATACCAAGAATAATTGCTTTTTTATGCGCCGCACTGGCAATACATATACTAGGAAACAAATTTTTCGGACAACCGGCGAAAGGACATTATCGAGTTCGGGGCCAAACGATGAAACCACGACAGGGCTGGACCTACTAAGATGGATAGGAATACCTTGCACATAAGGGCATCATTCCCCGTCTGGAGAGTCATGATCTACCGATAATGCATCAGATGGTCGAAAGAGTCCCTGTAAATGGCTTGTACACATTTGAAATTTCTGCGAATGGAAATGCAACGCGAGCCCCGCCGAGGATAACATGAATGAACAAAGTGGACGCCGAGATGCCAGCGATCACCGCAACGCGGGTCCGTATTCTTAGGTGATATGTGATGTTCCACGAGAGCCCCCATGCCGTCGTGGTTGGTGTTTGAGTGGGGAGAAGTTATTCGACCGACAGAATGGAGCTCACGCCCGCCAGAGCGCAGATACGATGGGCGCGTTATTAAAGACGGTGCAAAGCTCGACGACGCTTTGCGGTGGCGGCTTTCTTCACGAGAGCATTGACCGCTTGCCAAAAAAAAGGTCAAACTGCTGTTGGTGGAGTCTTTTTGCTCTTCAAATTAGCTTTCTCCACCGCACTGTGCGCCGGGTTCATGGAAAGCCTAAAATCGGATGGTGTCAAATCATTGATTAGACTAGATCACTATAAGGGATAGTGGTATTCCCACAGACGGCGCCAATGAAAGGGTTTTTAGTCCTTCGACAAAGTAATGGCCATAATCGCTAATAAAAAAGTCCCCTATTTATTTTTTGTTCCTACCCCTTTTATGCCCATGGGTCGGGGGTTACATGTTTAATACTCATAATTAGAGCATTTATGAAAGACCCTTTCTTTCCTTACATTGTGCATTCATTTGTACATTAATTGTCCCCTACTAGCTAAAGCGTCATGCCCGCCTGGGAGGATTGTAACATACACATTGTTCTCTTCATCTTCATGTCCGAGCTAACTGTCTAAGGTGGTTCGCTTGCCTTTTCCCGAGGTGGTCTCATCTTCATACTTGAGTTGGTATGTTGTTCGAGGGTGGTTCGGGCTTCCTCCTTTCCTAAGGGGGCCATTTCAGTCACAACCTACTCTCTCTATCTTTCTGCTCATGCTCAAAATGCTTGTAATCGAAGAGGCCCAGATCATGCATACTCAATCAACCGCTTGGCCCCACAAACGCTAACCGCATGGCACGTGTCCCCTGACTTCTATCCTACCCACTTCCTCTTCATACTCATTTTTTATGTGAGCCATCCTTTATGTATTTTTGTGAGAACCACCGTGCCCAAAATAATATCATTAAGCAGAATATCAAATTATGAAAGTTTTGAGGAAACAAAATAGGTAATGACGAGAAGTTCTTCCTTTTATTATTTTAGAGAAATATTTTCTTAAAGTAAATTCCTTCCTAATTAGCTCTTCTGCTTTTGAGTACTTTTGAGGTAAGGATATTATCACAACTTTTGCAAAATAAAAATATTATATATTTTTTGCGTAAAGATTATCTATATATTTTTTTTTCTAAAATATATTTATTTTCTCATATATAATTTGAATGAGAAAATTTGATTTGTTTTATTTTTGACATTTATGATCAAATAAGATTTTATATTGAACTATTTTTGAAATTTGTTTGTTTATGAAAGAAATTGTGGGGATGTGATGTTTTGTGATTTGAATTTTTGAATAAAATATATAACTCTGGTTCGTTCAGTCCTATCAATGAGAATAATAGTTGACATTTACATTCCTTAGTAGCGAATGTAATTGATTTGAACCCTAACCTCTAAGGGTTTCGGTTAAAGGTTACTAGTACTAGTAGTGTTTGGTTCATTTCACCTTAAAATGAACAATTTACGGCTAGCCACCCATTTGAAAGTCTCATATGGTTGGGCACCATTTGATATTTGTTGACAAGAGGAAAAATGTATTTGATTTTGGGATTTATATGAAAATGTTCTATTTGAATTTGACATGAAATTTTTTTAATCGTATTTAAAATGAAATCGATTTGAGAATGTTTTGATGGAAAATTTTGAATGTTCTATCACATTTGAATATAAAGGTTTTGTGGAAAGAAAAATATCTCCTATTTGTCATATGATTGGAAACCTTTTGATCCATAAAATTGTATTAGTTTTTCCTATTGAGCTTGTGTTTCACTCACATTCAAGGACATCTTTTTTCGTACCTTTAGTTTCACAGGTGATGGGCTAGGTTGTGATATATCATCATTAGGATTTGATTAGAATTTTGTGTTGGACCATGTTAAACTAATAAGTTCATGTTTACGTGGAATGTTTGGTTTAGGAAGTTAATAGAGAAAGTCACTTGGATAATAACCTTCATTTTGATATTAGTTCAAAGTTGGATTTGGGAGATTCTAAATATTTTTGTATTCTGAACAGCTTTATTTGAGATTTGTATTTGATTTTTGGAGATTTAGAAAAAAAATTTTGTTGACATGAAATTTTGAATTTAGAGAATTGATGAATTTAAAGTCGCAAGAATTACTCTCGGGTCAAGCGTTTGGTAATCGACAAAAATTGTTACAAGATATGTTTGTGTTGTTTCAAGACTTCCAAATTTTCGGGCTTGAGATGGAAATGACAACATGCCTCGATCGGGTTTCGGGCACACAGAGTGGTATCAAAGCTATATGTTTATGATCTTAATGTGAACTTGTTTAAGTTTGTCTATGAGGATAGTTGAGTGACTTGTTAGTTGATAGTTCATCTTTATTTGTGTATTCTTAGCATTCTTTAAAAGTCTAAGTTAGCTAATTTAGTTTCTTGGTGACTAGTCAAAGTTCTATACACTCTTTTTCCCTAGCATTGTTCGTTGGTTTAGTTAATATACCTTTACCAATATAAATTATGATTTGATTTTGTCACTTCTATGAAACATGTCATTATGGACAATATGATGGTTTGAAGTTATTTTATGACGATAGGTTAAAAGAATATGTGAATTGACTTAATACTTCTTGAACCTTAGGATTCTTGTTTGATTTTGAGAATGTATTAAGGAGTTTACTACCTTTTATTTGTTGATTGTTTTGGAAAATATTGTCTTTCCATATTCTTAGTTATCTTGTGTTTAATTGAAGGGAAACATGTGGATAAATTTTTACGCATAAGCTTAGCCTTGCAAGGTAATTGTTTGCTTAGAAAAGTTGTTAAGTCTTTTGGCCAATGTGATGAATGATGAAAACAATTTGAAATTTGAAAGGATCTAATACTGTTATTAATGTTTTAGAGTTTCTTGGGATTTATTGATTAGTACAAATAAATTATTGAGGGATTTTTGTGATCATCCTATATTTTCAGGTAGACATAGAAAAGAGTTAATTTTGATTAGTCTAATGACTATGAGGATAACTTCCTAGAGTTGAAGAGCAAATTAGTAACAACTCTTACTTTGATTATTTCATTGGATTCAAAAAGATTTATTTCGCATCATAATGTCGTTCATTAGCATTTAGGTTGTGTTTTTATGCAGCATGGAAAAATCATGAGTTGTGCTTTAAGACATTTGAAATCTTAAGAAAAAAACTACCTCGTTATGATTTGAAGTTAGGTAAGGTGCTTTTTGCACTTAAGATTTGGAGACATTTTTCTTTATGGTGAAACTTATGAGCAATTCATTGATTATGAGAGTTTGAAGTCTTTATTTTCTTAAAAATATTATTTTAAATAAGAAATAGTGGATATTTATACAATTACTTAAGGATCATGACAACATTATTCAGTACTATTAAAGCAATGAGAATATTATGGTTGATTCCTTAAGCATAAAATTATTGATTCATTGGAATTTGTTAAAGGCTATCACAAATGATTATTATATGATTTGAGATGTTTACAAGTCCATGTCATACCTTTGGATTTTAGAGTTCTTATGTTGAGCATCATAGTGGAGCTAAACTTGTTTGGAGAATTAAGATCCTATAAGGAATTATTTAAAACTAGTTGGACTTTTGAACCCAATTTGATTGTGTTAATAAGATGTATGAGAATTTGAAATAAATTAGACTTAATGTCTTAAATAATGGAGATATAAAAAGACAATTTGAAGGAGTTTTATTACTTTAAGCTTACGATACATCCTAAAAGGATGCAAAAGTATAAATATTTAAGACATAATTTTGATGGTCATATATGAAATAAGGTATTACATTATTTGTGACTTTGAGTTTAGTGTGGTTGTATATGGAGGTTTACATCGAAGACCTACTAATAGAGTTTTGCAACTACTTTATATTTCTAAATGAGTGTGAAAACTTATTACCATTAATTTTATGATAGGATTACTAAGAACCTTAGTTGATGACAATATTTCATTATGATGGTTTGTTTATGGATAAAGTCTAATAATTTTTCTATCAGACTAGCTTCTTGATATTAAGGGGATTTTGAAAATGTATGAAATGTTCGATTTTATGGTACATAATAAAAATTTTTATTTTACTTTTAGATTTTGACTTCGTCCAAAAAGAAATCAAAGTATTAAGTTAGTTTTGATAATAACTTTCATATTGAGACTAATGACTAATTGAAGAAAGTAATCGTAAGTTGGAAATCTTTGTTAAGAGATATTGTTTTGGATTTTAAAAACAATAAGAATGAGTTCTTATCTTTGGTTAAATTTTCTTGTTAAATAGTTTTAAGCTAGCAATGAGATGATACCTTTAGAAAGGTTTATGGTAGAAGTTTATGATCCCTTATGTGTTATGATCATATTAGAGAAAAAAAACTAACATGTGAACTTGTGCAATTGACTACTGAAATGATAACCCTGATTGAAGAGAATTTGGAAGAAAATCAAGGTACACACAAGTGTTATGTTGATAATCTCAAGTAATATTTGGTATTTGAATTTGTTGATTATGTTATCTTAAAGTTTTCTTATTGAGTTAAATTGAGATTTGGAGAAGATAAAAACTAAATCTTTGGTTTATAAGATCATTCGAAATATTAGAAAAGTCTATGTCTTGATGTATTAAGTGGTCTTATTTTGAAGCTTATCCAAGTTCATAATGTTTTATATGTTTTGACATGAGTAAATAAGTTCTTGATCCCTCTTATGCTATGAAATAGGTGCCTATTCAATTTTTGGAGACTGAACTTATGAAAAATATCTATTCAAATTAGAGATGTAATGAAAACAAGAAAAGAAAATTACATGCTATGGTCAAGTTAGTAAAGGTCTAGTAAGACAACCGTAATATATGAAAAATGTTTGGGAGTTAGAAAAATTGATGAGAAAATGACATTAAAAAATTAGTTAAAGACTTACTTATATCAAATTTAGAGAACTAAACTTTTGTTAAGGGGGAGGATATAGCACCCTATAATTTTTAAAGGGTAGAAAAAAAAATTAAAAAAATTAAAAGAAGGGCATAAGGGTAATTATCCTATGAAACCCTATCTATAAATAGAAAAGAAAAATAATAAAAATATTTTATTATTCTTTGGATTCTTCGCTTTCTCTTATGTAGTTTCTGATCATGTAACTTTATAAGTTGGCTCAATAAAAGTTTAAGAGGTAAGATTTTTTTCCCTATATCTTATTTAGTGAATTAAAAAAATATATTTTTGTTCTTCCCTAAGAAGTTGTTTTCTTGTTCATAGAAACCCAAAAAACCTAGGATATCAGATCTAAGGTTGGAGAACTAATTCGAAAGGTAATATCTCCTCATTGTTTTTGCACTTTGATGTATTCTTTTAATTTTCTTTAAGTTTATATGAACCCTAAAGAATTAGATTTAGACTATACTCTCTTTTTTAAAAATAAAATAAAATAATCATTTAATAAGGTTGCATGTAATCGCTTAAGAGTGAAAATCTAAAAGGGTTAGCTAATCATTGTGTTCTAAGAGAAGCCATGAACTTAAAGAAACGAATATATATATATATATATATATATATATATATATATATATATATATATATATATATATATATATATATATATATATATATATATATGGTAACTGTAGGCTTTGAGTTTGTGAATAAATAAAAAAGTAGAAGCCAATTTAACTAAAAAAAGAATGAGGAAGTAGGGGACCATTAGGGAACCATTATACCCAAAAAAAAAAAAGGAAGTAAGGGACCACATAAAGAAAAAGCAAAAAAATGATATAAGTGGGAATTTTAGAGATGAATTGTAGGGGTGTGGAAAGTATGTTGAAAAGTCAAAAGAAAATGTTGACATGATTTTGATTGGTATAAGTAAAAAGACAAAAGGGGAATGTAGTAAAAAGCCAAAAAAATTCTTATTACGAAAAATATTATTAAATATATATAAAAAAAATTATTAGACCTAAAAACCTTTATAAAGTAAGTCTTGAAAAACCTACATAAGAAACCTGTAAATTTCTGATCTGCTAGACGTTTGAAAAATTGTATTAAACCTTAAAATTTAATTTTCGAAATGATAAAATTGTGATTTCGGTCAAAATCCAATTTTCTGATTTCGATAACAAAAACAGACTTCGCTTTGTAATCGCCTCACAAAATCTACCTACCACGACTTCGCCACCTGCATACTGAATTTCACGCTGCGACCGCGTCGTGCGGTCAGATGATCTACTTTATGGGACACTGACGCGACAAAAGCCACTCTACTACATGTACCTACGCTATTACCATGTCGCATTTATCATGAGAGGACAGATAAATAAATTTATTGCTTCATGCCACTGAAAGCCTTTAAAATCAAACTAAATGACACAAAGTGGAATTAAGTCGAAAAGATTAAATAAAGCACAAGAAATACCATCTTCTTCTCCATTTTCTGGAAACGGCCAGGAGGGGGGAGACGGGTTTTAGAGAGAAACAATAATTTCAGATTTCCATTTTCGACCATTGATTCTCGTCTACAAGAATAAAGTTTTTATCTACATGCGGCTACGCGACACCGATTTCAAGTAGCCTGACAACCCAGGTAGGGTCTTTCCCACTTATGTATTCTTCTACTTAAGAACAATTTAATCACTGGAACCTGTCGAAATCTGATTGCCATGTTTTCATTCAAAATATTTGAACTGAAAGTGGAAGAAAACCCTACGGTAAGTAAGGAATGTTAATAGCCTAGTATTTCACCATCCACTGATTTATACATGCATTCTGTACAAGTTTGGGTGATTCAAAATGAATTGTTTGAATTGTTTATTAGCTCATAAACTAATTTTGATGTTATTTATGATTACAACATGATGTATGTAAATTACCTTATAAATATACGACGTAAAATATTAAGCACGAATCTGCCTGAAATTGCAGATAATGCATTCCATATGCACCGAGGCACCCTAGAATGTTGCGCGAAAGCATGATATGAAAAAATGAAAATGGGTCAGAAAGGAATTTCAAGGAAGATTTTCCCGAAGAATCATTCAGAGAGTTGTCCACGCTTCATCTCTGAGGCGGACCTATGATCGTTGGAACATTCTAGCAAATTTGCACTTCAAAGTGTTGTGTCTCAAATAGATTCCATCGTGAACTTCGATAGTATGTTTTCAGAACAAAATCTTTGTTTTCAAAACATTGTTTTTCTCTACATTCACTTCAAAGATGCTGAGTGAAACAGCGGAGATCGTAGACATGGATTATTAGGTATGTATCTTAAGTAGATCACGATTGCTTGAGTGTGTTTGTTGTTTACATGTGCACTTGTGAAAGAACTCACGTAGAAGATTATTACTACTAGCATTGCTCATCTCATCGATGATCATTATTCGTATATTGTGGATTCAGAAGACGGCCACTAGAGGCCGATTTTCTAAGAAAGCTTCTGATTGTGGTTTCTTTGATATTTTATTTGTAAACATGGTTAGAACTTTAAATTTTGATATATGTTTTGGGTTAAGAGTAATAATACACCTTTAACTATCAGAATATAAGCCAGACATATTTTTGTGAGTATGGATGGGAGAAGGCCACTGTGGTCATTTACTCATGTACGTGGGCAGTTCTACGATATGAGACACAAGTATTCCCGCAGTCGACGCGGGTCAACTGACCTCGAAATCACACACAAATTAGATAGCCAAGGTAAACACCACTGAGCTCAAGCAAGGCTTGAGGCATGGTTATGGATATCACCACAACTGATATCAAATCTTGGTGATAACAATACCTATGCTTTTGATGGACCTGGGTCGGGTCATGGTCATTAAGGTATATGGAGCATCACAAATTTCAGATGTTAAGGTTTAGGTGTGGCTGATTACCTTAGGCAATCACGGATTGCATTGAACGACCGATGCATCTCGTTTATGTGTGTCATGTTAACGTGGATGGGTTGTGTATGTCAGATGATTTGTGTGTTTGGTGAATAGCACACAGAAAAAAATATGAGGAATTTTTTTTTTTTTTTTGAGGTTTTACAAAGGTAAAACAGAAAAAAATACATATTATGTGTGTGTGTGTGTGTGTGTGTTTTGTGGCTCTCCAAAGAGGGTGGAACAATGAGAAAATAAAAACAAAAAAATTTGTAGTGAGACCGGATGTCACTACCATTTTTCCAAATAGGTCACAAATACAACAGGTTGTATCGCGGACACAAAGCCGTTAGGGCACGCAAAGAGGCCACGATACAACCACACCCCCGCAACACGCCAGCCTACGCGCTGAGGCGACAAGGGCAAGGCAGGCGCATAGCCCGGTTATTTGAGTGTCACAATACAAAATTTATATTGTATGAGGCGCCTAGGAAGTGACACGGGCTGCTACATTGTCTCCGCGATAGCGGCTGAGGTTCCTCGTGGATACCGCTTAGCTCGCGAAAGGGCAACGCCAGACAGCGCGTCGACCATTGGTGTGTCGCGCGAGCAATCATTTGTATCGTGACAAAGAGGGAGGTCTCGCCATGGTACGCCGGGCCATATTGATATCGCCAACGCTTCGCGACATACGCAAGAGCGCCAGAAGGCGCCACACGCGCGAATGCGACGACGAGCCGTTGCAATGGCAAACTTTCTATCGCGGATCGAGGGGCGAAGACACAACGAAGCGGCATGTTGAAAGCATCACACCAAGAAGGCCGCGACATGGCGAGGGGAAGCACGCATACGGCGCCCAGGCGCCGGCTGGAGGAGCCTTGTGCGCCTACAACAGGCGTCTTCAGGCAATACCATTACGGCGCCTTCAAGGGCGTAAAAGATACCGGGCGCACAGGCGCTAAAATGCCGTCGTGTGTAACACTGCACCAGCACGTCACCCCGTCAAGGGATCATTATTTCGTACTGTGATGTTCAGAAGACCACGCTCACTAGAGGCTAATTCAAGAAAAGCCTAATTGTTACTTTTATATTTTATTTTGTAAAACATGTATTAGAAGTCTAAATTTTGATATGTTTGACAAGAGTAATGTAACAACCTTGAACTATTGTAATATAGTTGGTTGATATTTTTTACAGTATGGATAAGGGCCAATGTGGCCATTTTACTCATATACGGGTCTCATGATATGAGACATGTGTATTCCGTTGAAGTTGACGATGGTCAACTGGACCCCTTAATTGGTGGCTACAAAAATACTGTTAGATATTCCAAGATTTATTTTTAGAAAAAACAAATATTTGAGGATAATTTGAAATAAAATAATAATAAAACAAATACATAAAGTTTTTAGAAAACGGCTAAATTTTTATAAATATACATATTTACAAGTATTTGAAGATATATGTGTTTTGGAAAAATAAATATTTTATTATTAAGGAATTCCAGAATTTATTTAGCTAAAGAACATAATTTAGATTAATTATTTGCTAATTATATAAAATAAGATATGTTAATAATAATTGCTGTCACATGATAATTAGGTTATAAGATCTAGATGGTATTGTAGGTCACTGTAATTTATAAAATATTATTAATGTTATAAATTATTAATATAAAAATAATAAATAAATAAATTATTAAAATAAGATAGTGCTGAATATGAGTTTTATAAAATTTGAAAAACTATCTAATTTAAAATAGTTGTTATTTGAAAAGTTGTCAATATGGTTGAGGTGAACAATAAAATCACATTGATAAAATAAACTTATAATTCACAAATTTTATAAAATATTGAAACCCATTAACTTTATTATTATGGATTAAAAGTTAAAAAATAATACAATTGCTAAGAATAAATTAAGAAAGTTTTAGGAATAAATAAGTAATAATGATAGTTTCTCCTTATTATTTTAAGGAAATATTTCTTAAAGTAAATTCTTCCAATTAAGCTCTTTTCAAGGCTTTTGAGTACTCTTTTTGAGGTAAGAGCCATTAATATATTCTTTTAAAGAAAATATTTTATATGTTTGAGTAAAGATTATCTATATAATTTTTTCGAAAATATATTTATTTATCTTTTATGTAATTTGAATGAGAAAAATTTTTAATTTGTTTTATTTTTGCATTGTACATTGATCAAATAAGGATTTTAGCATGAAAGTATTTCTTTGAAATTTGACGTCCATGGATCAAATAAGGATTTGAAGAAAGTATTTTGAAATTTATTTGTTTATGAAAAAATGGAGATATGATGTCTCAGATTTGAAATTTGAATAAAATATTTGACTATGGTTCATTCGACTTGTTTCAAGAATACACAATTGACATTATTCGGCGATTGTTAACGGGAATAATAGTTGACCTTTACATTCCTTGATGACGAATGTAATTGATTCAAACCCTAGTCGCTAGGGGTTTCGGTTAGAGGTTTTAGTACTAATAGTGTTTGGTTCCGTCTATCTTAAAATGAACAATTTGCGGCTAGCTACCGATTTGAAAGTCTCACATGGTTGGACACCATTTGAAAAGTCCCACATGATTGGGCATCATTTGATATTTGTTGACAAGAGGAAAAACGTATTTGATTTTGGGATTGATATGAAAATGTTCTATTTGAATTTGATATAAATTTTTTGATCAGATGGAAATGGATTTGAGGAATGCTTCTGATAGAAAATTTTGAATGTTCTTATCACATTTGAATGCAAAGGTTTTGTAGAAAGAAGCATCTCCTATTTGTCATATGATTAAAACTTTTATCCATGAATTTGTTAGTATATCTCTATTGAAGCTTAAAGTTCATTCACATTCAAGTGACATTTTTTCAAAATTTTTAGTTTCCGCTGATGTGATGGTTGTTAGGATACGCCATCATTTGGTTTTTATTAGAATTTTGTGTTGTACCCATGTTGAACTAATAAGTTCATATTTATGTGGAATGTTTGATTTTTGGAAGTTAATAGAGAATTCTCACTTGGATAATAACCTTCATTTTGATGTCAATTAAAGTTGATTTAAGACTCTTAAATATTGTTATATTCTGTAGCTTTATTTGAAATCAGATTTGTGTTTTGAGATTTAGAAATAAATTTTTTGTCGACATGAAATTTGAATTCTTGAGATTGATGAATTTAGAAAGTTAAAAGAATTACTTTGAACAAGTGTTTGATAGTTGGACAAAAAATCCACCATAAGATGAAGGTTTACTGCTTCAGACTTTTGAGCTTTGGGTTTGAGATGTGAAATGACAAAGATATCCTTGAATGGGCTTCGGGCGTGACAGCTATTACTAGTTTGATTACAATGCCTCTCAAATTGTATAATTTACTAAACATATATGTGTTTCAAATTAATTATACATGCTATTTATGTTGCTATTTACTTTAAATAACATGTAAGATAAGTAAGAATTACTCTCTAATAATCCAATATTACATTCTAATTGATTAATTTTGTTAGAACTCAAAATAAAAAAAAATAAAATAATTGATTATTTGGTCATCATGCACATTAATGGTTCTGATAGTTTAGAAGCTGATGTGCCATGTTTAGGCAAACATTTTATGATATGCTTGGTTCAAGAAAGTTTGAGGTAAAATATAAGAAAAGAAAATAGAAAAAAATTTTAATTGCGTATGTAGTGCCTTTACCTTTTAAAGACCTGCTTCATTTAAACATTTATATACTATTTTTAATATAAATAATTACTTATTCATTTAAAACATAATTATTTATGGGTATATGATAATATGACTTAATCACTATTTCCTTTGACATAAAGAATATATATACATTCTTAATTCAAATAGGCCTCATAACTGTCCTTAACAACATTACTTATACAAATTGGCATTCCATACCTTTTCAAATACATTTACAAATGATATTCTAGAGTTCTACCACTTTAAAACACATTCCATAAATATCCAAAACAAAATGAATCAAAAATATATTCTTCTCATGAAGACTTTTACATCATTGAATTTATTGCAAAATAGTTACAAAATATTATGAATGAAATGATATCCAAATGAAATATTACCCAATACTCCTTCACTTGAAAAATTTTCTGGGGACACATGAGCTATATTTTGCTCATGCATCCTCCAAGAAAATTATAGATCTATGAGTCTATTTTTAGTAGGAATTGGAATCATCTCATTTGGATCACCCAAACTCAAGTTACGGCATTTTAATGTCAAACTAGCCTTTATGCCCACCACTCGTGGGTTACTCATCGTTATTCACTCGTGAGTCTTAACTCCATAAATCGGAGAATTATTCTTCACCTATTTGAAACTATGGTTCTGGGTTCTTCAAGTTAGGAATCATCCATTCGATCAAATTAAAACTCAAGTTATCAGATTTACATCTAGACTACTCCTAATCTACAAAGTAGAATCGTAATCGCTTTTACACATAGCTCCACTTTGACATATTTCTGGGCACTTTGAGATAATAATTTGTATACAATTCCTTCAAGTAAATTATTCCTTTAGAAGTCTATTTTACCTAGAATTTTGAATCACTCAATTTGGATGAGTGAAACTCAACTTATGGCCAAAACACCATAACAACACCCAAAACAGAGCATACCCATGAGCTACCTGAACTCACCTTTAAGCCCATATTCGAGAGCCTTAGAGCTACAATTTGCTCCTAGTACCTTCTATATATTTGTAGCCCTATCTCTTATGGTTCTTTACCAATTTGAATCACTTCATTTGGATGATTATAACTTAACCTATAGTCAAAACAAGAGCAGGGTTTTGACAACATTTCCTTTGAAAACCCAACATTCTCCTTTTTACAACCATTCCTCAAAACCAATCCAAACCAATCAAAACAATGCAAAACAACCTCAAACTGAACTAAAACCATCTAATAATACTTTTATACCACATTTGGGGTTTTATTAAACACAAACACAAGTAGAAAGGGGGTTAGGGTTTGGTTTTTCATACTTTAAATCTTGATTATCTTTCCTTTCTTCTTCCTCATTCTTCTTGATCAACTTGTCATTTGATTACATGGAGAAAAAATCACAAATCCCTCTCCCTTTCTTCCAACCGATGTGCCTAGCTCTTCTCCTCTTTTCCCATTTTGCTAATGTGAGAAATGAGATTTTACAAGACCAAATATGGTCTTAAGTCTTAATTTTATAAGGCCTTGTTTGGCCTTCTCATTAAATCAACTTTTCTCATTTTTGCCATTTTACACTTCATTTCACTTTACTTTCATTTCATTAACTTCATTTACATTTTGGTAATTATATTCTTCTATTTTATAAACCCTTAGGTCCTCTATTTGATATTTTTACCAAATTTATTTATTTCCTATAAATTTTCCAGAAGTTATATATATTTTTTCTGCTCTTAGATTTAAATTCTGGAAAAAATTTCATTTACTTTATTTTATAAATTCCTAAACATGTTCCAAACCGCTGCTAGTATTTTTAAAGTGTTAGACTTATGGTTTAGAAACATCTCCGCAAATCCTACTTTAGATCCCAATTTTGGGTCCCACTTTTCGCCACATCATCACGCATCATAAAATTGGGGTTCCTTTCAAATTTGAGATTTTTCTCTAATGCAAGTGGACCATCTTTGAATCTCAACTTTGGACTCACAATTTTTATATTATAAAAAAATTAAATCAAACTTTTTATTAAATAATTTGTTATATATTGTTAATTATATAATTTTATTTTCGACTTAAGAAAGAATTAATATTTATAACATATTTTTGAATATTATTTAAATAAAACCATCAACATTGCATTAATAAAAATATCACATAATTAGTTATAAAAAAAAGCACATAATTATAAATATTACATAACCACATAACATAACTAAAAAAATTACATGATTGAGATTATCCAAACACAAAAAGTCAAAATTTAACGAGCATTGTGGAATTTCCAAATATGTTCTACCAAGTCTGTTTGTAGTTCTTGATGCTTTCTCTATCACTTGTATGGTTATTTTGAATATACTTCATAAGTGTGGAGCAAAGTGTCATCACGTATCCGACAGGATATGTCGCTGGTCACGTCGTCGTAAAGGAAAGCCGCACAAAGCTCAAATGTGTTCCTCTCATCAACAATCACATTTATATAATATAATGCAAGCTCATTATTTTCCCAAGTTTTTCCAGGCAGAATCTGTTGGCCCACGATAATTACTTAATGCGTGCCTCAGAAGACTCCAAATGCTCGCTCCACATCCTTTCGTTGTCCTTCTTGAAATTGTGCAAACAACTTTCGTTTTTCTCCTTATGGTCGAGGGATTGTTTTGATGAATGTTGCCCATTCCAAATATATACCATATGTTAAATAATATCCTAAAGTGTATTATTTCATCTATATGTAATTTACCTCTCGAGCATGACCTTCCAAAAGTTCATCAACACCACATTGATGTCATTGTCTCGAACTCGCCACTCCGAAAAATGCAAGCCATATCCATAGGCCAGACGGCTTTTCACACTCTGGGCACTATAGTTGAACCCTGATAGCCACCATGTATATACTTTCCATGCTGAAATTTTTCCACTCCGCTAATGATGCGCCAATGCTACCCATCATACCAGGGAAGCCACAATCCTCTCCCATTTGTAGCAAGCGTTGGACACAATTGAGTTCGGCTTTTGCAAGTATTATGTCTTGAATACCAAAATCACATCTTCAACGAATTTATATAAGCGCTCAATTGCAATGCTTTCACTTATGCGCACATAGTCAACTCAGATATTGATACTCCATACGCTAACATACGCATGGCAGCCGTCACATCTTCAACGAATTTATATAAGCACTCAATTGCAATGCTTTCACTTATGCACACATAGTCATCAATTGCATCAATTGATACTCCATACGCTAACATAGTAACATACACATGGCAGTCGTGCATTTTTAAAGTGATGATAGACCTTTTTTACCTAAAGCATCAAACCTCTGCTAGAAATATGGATCAACGGTCGAGAGAGCTTCCACTATAAGGAGGAAAACATGTCTTCTCATGCGGAACCTTCGTCGGAATGTCTCAATTGGGTATACCGAATTAGGTGCAAAGTAGTTGTTGACAAGACTTTCATGTCATAAGCCATGTTTCGTGGTAAAGATCCGACAAGGCTTGGGAGGAAGAGCTTGCCCATACAACTCCGTGAGCAAGTTGAAGATGGCGTTCTCTAAATCATCTAAACATAAATCTTTTAACCTAACTTCATCCCAAGACATATTAGTTGATTAGGGTCCGATCCATTTTCAGTAATGGAAATTTTAGTGGTGGTTGTGTAAAGTGATTTGAAAGCAGATATTTAGTTCAACTGAAGTTATATTATTCAACTGAGGTTACATATATATAAGTAAATTTTAACAGCTAGTTTTCAACGGCAAGTTTTTAAACGACTAGTTTTCAAACAGCTAGTTTTCAACAACTAGTTTTTAAATGGCTAGTTTTCAACAACTACTTTTATTTAAATAAACATTACATAATTTAAAGATAAACAAACATTACAATAACCACCTAAATTACTTGTACTTTGACCGAATTTGTGCTAGAAGCTTAGCATGAATCTCTTGTGCTTCACCCATCACAGCGTATCCGCCAAAAATAATGTTCATATCATTCTCCTTTTGTTTTCCCTTTTCAAGTCCTCCATGAGAGATATTTTAGCTCAAGCAAATTGATTGCCGCTTATCCTCTCTAAGAGTGTCATGTTTTTATTTTCCTTACCCTTCCTCTTGATGCTTTGTGCCTTGGGGACGAATTGGAGACTCCTCACCGGTATCCTCGCTAGTTGTTGTTTCCGGATTTGATGATGATGAGTATGCTCCACTAGCACTTATCTTTGTTCTCTTGGAACCTCCACCTTGAGTGTAACATAAAAAAAAATAACCTTCTTGTTTTATTATTTTACCTTATAGTATTATATGCTATTATAAATTTTTATTTTATTTTTTGTTATTTTATCAATTTTAAGTGATAGAAGGGAAGGTTATGTTTTAAAGAAAATAAATAATTAAAAAATATAAAACCGGAATTAATACAAGAGTCAAGGTTAAATTGGCAAAATGTCAAAATGAGAACCCAAAAGTCATAAATGAAGAGAGTATATGCCAAAGTAGGAATGTGATAATTTATTATGCAAATGAAATATAAATGAAGGGCTTTAATGCAAAATATGAAAAAAGAAAGCCAAAAAAGGGAAGGTCAAACAAGGCCTTATGCCAAGATGAATAAGACCACTTATTCAGTTGAAATGAGATCATTTCATTCAAAAGGGGAGCTAGGCTACGGTTGAGAGAGGGAGAAGCCGCCTTTGACTCTATTTGTTCTTGAAGAGGAAGGAAGAAGGTTAGAGGAGTGTTAAAAGATTAAGGTATGACATTTGTCAGCTTCTTGGATACATGAATTCATTCATTTTGTTTGTTAGAACCTCCTAACTCCCTCTTTGATTGTATTTGGATTGAAACCATAATTGTATATATATATATATATATATATATATATATATATATATATATGTTTGAGTTAGAGTTCAAGCAGCTTTTTTACTTTGATTATGATTGATTTTGAGGAATTTTTGTATAAAAGAAATGTTGGAGTTTTAGGGGAGATGATGTTAAAAAATTTTCAAACTCATGTTTTTGTTTTGACCATAACTTGGCCATTACTCATCCAAATTGAGTGATTAAATTTTTTGAGTAAACTAGACTTATAGAATAACACATTTTCTTTAAATAAGTGTATTCAAATTTGGACCCAATTGGAACCAAAAATTCATCAAAGTGAAGCCTGCTGAAAAATTTGTCTGCTTTGCATAGCTTTGGTATTTACGTTAAGTCAGCTTTCACTCATCCAAACTGAAATGGGATTCAAATCTATAGTAAATAAACTAGAGAATTTCTTTTCAACAAGGTGTTCAAATTTGACCTATCAGACCTAGAAATTCATCGAAGTGGAGTTTTGTTTTCGGGCAAATTCTGGTTATGTTTTGAAAATAGAGTAATCCCGGTTGTTTAGGACATATCTTGAGTTTCGGTGCTCCGAATTGGATGATTCCAATTTATGAATAAAATAGATTTATGAAGGAACAATAAACTTGAAGGAAGTTGGGAATATGGCTCATTTGTTCCCAGAAAATTTTACAAGTGAAGGTATATTGAGTAGAAATCAACCCTAACCAAAAACACTAGCATGGATGACTGATTTTTCTTTGTTTGTTATTTGATTATGACGTATTTGTGATGGATTAGGGGCTAATGATGATAAAACCTGACTTAAGATCGGGATTCCAAGGATAGGAGACCAGAATCGACAACCTTTTTGGTTTGTTCTTCATATTTTTCTTCTTGTTTCAAATTTTGTGTTTGTTTGTCAAACAAATCTAGAATGTTTGTTATGAAATCTGCATTTTTGGTTTGAACCAATTAAATCTGAAATGTTTGACAAACATCTGCATATGTGATTCTATTTGAACCATAAATGAATTTGTTTGAGTGTTCGTTAATTGACTTATAAATGAACTATGTCATGGCAAACATTACGGGATTCACGTATGTACAAGCGAATTCGTCGAGAATGTTAATTGTATCGTGGAAATGTGAAAATGATATTGCAAATGACTAATTATTAATGCCCTTAAGATAATGTTAACCCTCATGTTCAAGTTAGGGATAGATTGATATATCAATACAATGTAGCAATACTAAGAATGAAATGATTTATAGTGGCATAATCGACCGTATACCCAATGACAAGATCGGTAGCTGGGTGACAATAAATGCAATTAAATAACTGACCAGAGCCCACGGACAAGACTGAAGTTATTAACAATTTTATACCGTCTCGTAGCTCAGCTGGACCAGTGTCGGTGATTCCGTTATCCCACGATCAAAGTTTCGTTATATTCGTTTATGGGCAAACCGACACAATTGTGTTGATTGTGTGAATTGAGCGACAAGAATAATAAAACATGGGAGCATGAAAGATGAGAATTATTGTATTTCTATATTTGAGACAAAATAAAAGTATGTTAAACTACTATAAAATGGTATATTTATAAATATTGCATGGATCACATGAGTAGCAAGTCAAAAGGTTGTTTGGAAAAAATGTGTTGAATGTTTTTTAGATGATTGCGGATGGCTATAGCAAAAGTTAATTGTTATGCATGTATATAGATGTATAATTGTTTGAAATGAGAATATAAATGTAAAGAACCACAGCATGAAATGCTTAGCCGTTGACTTTCCAATGCCAGAGAAATGGTATAGATGGTAGCGTGATCAAGACCGCAGAAAACAAAGTCATTGTCAAATCGCGTATAAGTAAATGCTCCTGCTCATAAGGCACTTCCTTCCATAATATCATGAGACTACTTTGTATTGAAATCAAAAGATGTAAAGATCTTCATAAGAATATTATATTTTTAATTTTTTTTTATCATGGAATGTACTTTACATTGTGGATTTTCAAAGATAAGAGGTGAACTCTGACAAATATTTTGTAAATGATTTGGAAAGGGCATGAAAATATCGTTTTGTATAAATATTGTACTAAAGTATAGTTATGGGCCCTCTACAAAAGATATAATGCATACTTATTATATTAATGAATGAATAAGTAGTGATATCATATTCACACATATAATATGATTAAATGGATATTAAATATCCTACGAAAAATCAAGATTTGGAAATGTGTTTTATGATAAATGGATTTAGTAGTCCGCGCCCTCAGTCCAAATTCCAACCGTCTGCCGGGTTGGGCTCTAGCTCAAGCCAAGTGGGCGTGATACTCAAGTTGATTGAGATCTTCATTTTGGTTATCTCCGTAGTTCGAGCTAGTGCTAGACAAAATTGCATTTCTTTTTCTTATACCTAGTTTGATAGAGTTGATAAGCCAACTCCATTATAGCATCATTGCTTGAACCACTCCCTATTTTTCGAGATGCTTGATCATAGCAACCACCAAATCCTTGAGCCCCTGCATTTATCCTATGCCATCATTTTTTCATCATAAAGTTCTTCTTTTGATCAAAACTGGGTTGTTTTCCCATAATACTTACTACACGTAATTCAAACTAAAATGCATCATCTTTTTATTCACTCACTACGCACTCCTTTGACATTATTTTAACCGCTGCACCATTGAAAGCTTAACTCTTTCCATCGCTAATGACTATTATTCGATCATCATCATCAAGGTTGATAGCATCTAAACCATCATTATTGGTACTGTGAATCCGGCGTTTTGATGTTGGATCAGGTAACCCACAACACTAGCAGATTTTGAGGCTAAACTCCCAAATTGGGTTTGAGATTAAAAAAAGGGTGTACTCGTAGTTCCGATCGGTGGGTTTTGGAATGGAAATGAAAATTGAAATGTTTGTAAATTTTGATTGTGTGGGTAAAAAGTAACTTGAAAATAAGAATTTTGAGGATTGTTGGCATTTTGTAAGAATTGGAGAAATGTATTAAATTAACCTAATTTGATCCATGATTTTAGTAGAAATTGGAATTTTAATGGAAATGAAAAAAATGGATTTTGAATAGAGAATGAGTAATGAAAAATTAAATTGAATGAAGAAATGAGTAATAAAAAAATTAAATTTGAATAGAGAATGAGTAAATAAAAAATGAATTGGAATAGAGAATGATTAGTGAAAAAATTGGAATTTGATGGAGAATGAATGAGAAAGAGAATAATGGGAGAAAGAGTTTTTGGATGAATAAATGTTTGGAAAATATTGATATTTATAAAGTAAAATTGTATAAAAAAAGGGTTATAAAATAGAAAAAAATAGTCATTGCACATACAAAATAACCGTTGAGTGAGATCATAATTTTTTTTCAATAATGCAAATATTCCTACTCATTAGAAAAAGATAAAAAATCTACAGGAAAAAAAAATTATGATTTGCCATGTGGTAGCATTTTATTAGATAATAAAAAATGGGTTGAGTCCCACTAAAGTGGGATGGATCCCACCTATTATGAGCTGTGGTGGGAATAAAAAGGAGGCGGGATTTGTACTTGGGACGCCAGCTTTCCGGCGCTGCAAATGCCCTTAAGAGACAGGGTCCTCATTCAAGCCAAAGAATAGGTTTTTGCTCTCCTTACAAAATTAAAGTTACTCCTCCTGATATTGAATTCTGACTTCGTCATTAATTAACCTATTTATTATAACTGTTAATATAACAATTAAACAATTTATAAAATAAGTTTCTCTAAATAATTTTATTTGTATTTGGTTTTGTTTGAGACTTTTACAGACAATCATATTTCATAGAATAATTCTTTTAACATTTTCAGGAACACTAATGACCCATACATCTTATATCATTAATTTAAATGCCCATGACCCTATTTCTGTTCGTATTTGTAAATTTGTGAAAGAATTTTATTCATATTTATCTTTCGGTATATACTGCTACAGAATTTCCAGGAAAAAATAAAAATCAAAAAAGAGGACACAGGGAGCAGAAAAATAAAAGGAAAATATTTAAATTTCTATAATTTAAATCAATTTACACCTCAAATCAATTTTTTATTTGTTTAAAACTCATCAATATAAAGATTTAAATAATTTTAAAATATTTAAATTTCTAAGTAATTTTATTTATATATAATTTTCTTGAGTGTTATGTTCTCATGAAAACTCTAACATGGTCTTTTCTTATGCCCCACCCAATCCTTTAACCACTTTGTGAGGCCTCATTAACACTTAAATTTTTTATTAGACAACTGGTTATCAAAAATCATTTTCTCCTTATCAATTGCTGCCTTTATTAGTTTTTTAAACCAAACAATTTAACGTTATTCCTCTCAACTTATTTCAAACCTCACTCCCAGAATGTACAGATATTCTTAAGAAATGAAGAGCAACGGTTACTTTATCCCTACCACAACTTTCTTGAAGACAGAAAATCTCCATCACCTTGGATGGACGGCAGTGTGGGCAAAATATTGATGGCCACATGCTTTAATTCTGTTATATATGTTTCTTCTACTGGGCCAATCCTGGGAGTGTTTTCATTTGTTTGAGTGCTGGTGGTCTTAGTTAGTTGTTTATTTCTTTTTAAGAACAGCCTGGTTGAGATCCTCAATTTGATCATTCAACCTTCAAAATTCACGCCATTGACCAACCATGGGCGGCGGTATTCATTCGGAAAGTCGAATCTTGGTGGTTGGAAAATAGTTACATTGAAACCCTCAATCGCCTGTTTTGCAATCGACTCCAATGAATTCAGCCATAACGCCGTAAGGCTGCCAACTCAACTTGGTGGGGATCATGAGAAAGGGTGAGTGTGTGGTGGTTTCTCATTGCATGTCAATTAAAGTGATTGAATTCATCAAGTCTCCATTCAACCGCTAATAGGTAAATTGGGCCTGTCCTGACCGCAGATTAATTAAGGTAATTTAATAAATCTTGCTTTGTCTCTACCAAACAGCAACCTCTCGCCGGACAGATGCAGCACCTCTAAACCCTTTTCGCCCGGTTGACCACTTGAATTTGAAAAAAAAGAAAATTTAAAATTAAACAGTATATATTTCTTCCTTCCTGGCACATTCTTCACATCTTGAGTGTTCGATCTTTAATCTAACATTTAGTTTACATAGCTTTGTCCTGTAAATATTTTTTTTAATTTTTTGTAATAACGATGCTTTTAAAATAATGCTCAAAACTAATACATTTCATTATATTATAAAACCGTAGTTGCGATCATTATTTTAAAATTTTATAAATGATTAAAATTGTACTCACCATTCACAGTTTTAACTTTAAGATTAAAATCGTGGTCATTAATTATAGTTTTGATTATTTAAAACCGTAATCATTAATTACGGTTTCTATGATGTGGTAAATAACGCATTAGTTTGAACATTTTTTTGAAACATGTATTATTTTAGATTTTTTTTTGGGACATTATTCTAATTTATATGGGAATAATTATGAATTATAGCTTGTGGTATATAGTTAGTCCAATTAAAAGTAATATATTAGAGTTTGGGTAATTTGTGCTATAATGTATTTGACTGGACAAGGGTATTTTTATTTTTATGATTGGCTAAATAGGTTCATGAAAATAGATAACTCGAAGTTATCTCCATATATAGTGATTATGGTCGTGAATTACGCACAAAAAGGGTTATTTGGTGATCGTATGTGTTGATTTAAAAAACTAATGGTATCATTTTCCGCTTTAAATTATAAAACTTGGTGATTTACCATGATTTTGAATTTATTGACGATGGTTTTCACTTAATATTAATTTTTTAACATTGCATCCAAATTAAGAAGCGGTTGAGAGAAGATGGAAGAAAAACAATGAAATGCGTTCCAAGAAACATGAAATGCCATGAACATGGAGAGAGAACCATGAAATGGCAATCACTATATAAGTGTGAGTGAAGAGCAAGAATTAAATGTTCATTCGAGCAAACATGCATACAGCTCTTCCATAATGGGCAAAACTTCAGCATTTTCCCAGATGGAATTCGTGGTTGCAGTTGCAGGGGAATCCCAGCTGGAGCTTTGGAGATGATTGAAACTGGGAGCAACAGTAGAAGCAGAAGCAGAAGCAGAAGCAGAAGCAGAAGCAGAAGCAGCAGAAGGATTAGATGCAAGAAAGAGCAACTGATTAGCCTGATCGAGCTTATGAGTGAGCCGCCGAACTTCAATCTGAAGCCGCTTGTTATGGGCCAAGACATTCTGAAGCTGAAGTTGGAGGGCCTGATAGTCCCGCTCAACAGCCTCGGCCTTGCAGCGGGCTCTTTTATTTTGGTACCAAATAGAGACCTGTTTGGAAGACAGACCAAGCTGGTTGGCAAGCTCCTGCTTGCGCTCGCCTTCCAAGCAGGTTGGTGATGAAGCTCGTCTCCAAGAGGTTAAGCTGATTCTGTGTCAGCCTTTTCTTGGTGGAGTACTCCATTTTTCCTTTTTTTCTTTTTTTGGGAAACTTTTTTCTATCTAATGTTTCTGATATTGGGACAATATAGGGAGCGGATTCTTGAGGTCGGGTTTTATAGGGAAGGGGAAGGGGAAAAACATGGAGGGGGTGGGGGTTAACCGCTATCTGGCATGGTGAAGTAAGTGTATGCATGTGTGGGTCCCTCCTGTCGGCGTTCAGGCTGCGACGAAGTGGTCGTCCCTCGTGTGTCACCTAATTTTATGGACTGTCCCGATTTTGGGAAGAATACAGAGACAGAGACGGAGAGAGAGAGTTACAGATCTCACTGCGGCGGCTGGTTCTCACCATCACCATGAGAACGACGTTCATCGTTCGCTTCCTTTGTTCAACTTTGGGTCTTGCGGCGACGGGTGGCATACTAATCTTAAGCCCTTCCTTAAGTACGGACAATGTTTTTATCTAATTGGTCATTCAATCAGTAAAATTCAGGTTTGAACATACTTCAAATTTATTATTAGAATACACTTTTCTTTTTTTTATTCCCATTTAGTTTATATTTGGGGATAAGATACATAAAATCTGCTTGTGATGTTTATTAGTATGTGCAACTTGTCTTAAGCTTTTTTAGATTACATCTTCACGCAACGTTTGTTAAGTAGCTCGAATATGATACAGCAATTCAGCGAAGTGAATAGATGGTAACAGAACTTAGCGTTCTTGTTAATATGTGTATGACATAATTTGAAAGGGGGTGACACATCATGGCTTGATTAAATATCTCTTTATCTTATCATTATTTCTGTGTAATAATAGCATATTTGAGCTACGTAACAAAAGTTGAGGTCAACAATCAAACCAAAAAAAGTTTGAGGACTACCCTTCCTAACCTTTTTTTTTTAATGTTTTCTCTTAAATTTTCTGAAAACCAGGCATGATCTTAATTTGTTAAAAAATAGTTTGAAAATATGGTTTCTAATTTATTTTTTTTTAAATCAATTTTTTAAGATATGATTTCTAAATTTGTATTAAAGTCATAGTTTCAAGATGCCCTTCCACACAATACAAAAGGAAAAATAAAGGTTGTCAAAGAGACTACAATAGCTAGGAAAAAGACTTAAATGTGTATTTTAATAACCAGTAAGCTAGTTTGAATCAAATTCAACTAAATTGTTTAATCTTTTTCCGAATTTTCCTCCTCCGTTGCATTATGTATCATTTCCAAAGCACAAGAATTTCCTTGTCAAGACATCATTTAGCTAGCTGCCACCTCTGTGACTTTTAAGTTGTTTAATTAAAGGATTTAAGGATAACAAAAAATGAGGTAAGAAGCCACCTCCCGTACACTAACGGGAACTAAGTTGAGTACTCTATGCCCTAATAGCATTAAGTCACATATGAAAGGAGGAGGAATCTATTGAAATTAAATTGAGATATTGATGCAAGTTCTTTCTTTCTAAATCAAATAAATTCACATTTAAAAGAGATTGACAGTAAGTTCTATTAAAATTGACTATTTATCCCTCTACTGCAAATATTTCAGAAATATCTTAGATGAAATAAATAACTTTAAGAACAAGGATTGGATTGGATCGAATCAAATTGGAAAAAGAAAATATTTATATATAGAAGTTAAAAATTTGATCATCACATTGTGAAAAATGGTTAGGTATGAATACGTTAGATACTGTGAGTCGAGGGATGAAATAGTTGCTAGCTTTGATTGTATTCTTTGCGGGTGCTTATATAGGGTTGTTTTACCGTTAAACATGTGCTTTTGTAGAGACTAGAGAGCATATTCAATGAAGGAAAAAGGGTGGTTCCGGCTATGGCTACGATAGGTTCCGGTATGGTAGCTAGCTAGGTGAACAACGATGCTTGCTAAAGGATTTGACATAGTTTTCGACAGGTATCACATGTTAGTGAAACGTCTTCTACCTCCCTTTTGCTTTGTTTTTGTTTTCTTAGATTAATTCAGCAGGTTGCCACATGTTGAGTTGGCACCTAAATACGCTGTTAGTACCTCTTGCTGGTTGGGTGTGCATGTGGGTAGTCAGTAATCACCTCTCCTTTTCCTTCTCCTCCGCCTTTGGAAGTCCCACTTCACTTGAAATTCTTTATTGCATTTTAATGTTTGTTATATCTGTTTTCTTTAAGTCATGATTTTGCTATTCTTTATCTTAATCACTGGTGATTGGGAAAGTTTTCACCCTCCAACAAGATCATCAATTTCAGGTCTCTTGAGACCTCTATGACCTAGCTTTTAGGATCTATTTTCCCTCGTCTTCATTCTACAATTTCCTTCCTCACCTCTTCGGTTTCTTTTTTCCCCCTTTTCATAGAACCCTTTAAAACATGATAAATGTATATATTAAAATAGAATAAAAGTTTATTGATAAATTTATATACTATGATTTATGGTATCACTTTTATCATCAATTACATTGATTACTATCTGGGCATACACATTTGCATCATTTTTATTATATATAACTTGAGTTTATTAAAAGTTACACAAAGAATCTAAATCATAAGTTTCTTGCATAATAATAATTTTTTTTCATAATAGGTTATAAAATTAAATAATCTATTTAAAACAAGTATACTAATTTCTAATTAAAGGGATGACTTGTCTTGATTATTAGGATGATTTTCTAATGATAGTGCACTGATGTATACAGTTTGCTGATTAATAAATACAGTGCATCATAATACTAGTTATTAAATAATCATAATATAATTTACTAAATAATTATTATGTTGAATGAATTTTCAACCTTGAAAATTTTGAGCTACTACTAACGTCCTCAATAGATTTTACTTATGACTGAGATATTAAGTCAATCATTTAATCCCTATGAATTAAGTCACTGCTAATTAAACTTGATGACAACAAATATTCTCAAAATAAGCACAATGATATCTAATGAATTTGAGATGGTGTGTCCCTTAAGTTATTCACATATTTATCCTCGTGAAAACTAGATCAATTAATTACAAGATAAAGACTCAAGAACTAAAAAGATAATTTTGAGATACTAAAAACATCTATCTCATTAATTGGTCATAGATAATAATTCATCGGAAGTTTTATAAAATCTATTAGTAGGTTAGGCGTTAGTTCGAGAATTTTCAACTATCAAAAATTCGAATATGAAATTTTGTGTATTCTAATATTTAGTTTCCGTTTTCGGAAAATCGTTTCGTACTTGAATTTGGTTGAAAATACGTTTTCGTTTTAATACAATTTGGTTGAATTTGATTGAATTTAATTCGAAAACAAGGAAAGCGAACACACGTTTTTCGATTCATATATAAAATGTTGAAAATAGTGAATTCGTTTCTTTTTGTTTTGAAATTTGTTTCGTCTTGATAAATTAGCTAACGTGTTTTCTTTGTTTTTCGAAAAGTTTGAATGAAAAGCAGAGAAAATTTTACTACTCAAAAAACGAGAGCCTTAGAAACTTAAGTTTCTAATCTAATTATGATTTAACATGAGACCACAGGCATGGTTAACTCTCTTTAGTGAAATGTTTAAAAGTCAATTTAAATTGCTTTATAAGAGAGTTAGTATTTTCTACGAGTCCTAATGGTCTTGCTAGAGCTCATATACTTTTTTGGTAAAGTTTTGAGGTTTTATGTAGATTTAATCATTTATATGTATAAAGGAATTTTTGTAAAAATGCAAAGTTTCATAAGATTTCATGATGAATTAATTTTTAAATTCTAGGGTAGTTAAATTTTTTATACTTTCTTATGATTAATTTTATTTTAGTTCTTGTCTTATCAAAGTCTTCAAGATTCAATTCTTTATGATCCTTCTTATTAAAGGCTTTATTCTAATTCATTTTGTTTTATCTTTCACCTCCAAATATATTTGTTACATTTGAAACCTTTATTTCGTTATGGTCATAATTAATTACGTGTAAAAAAATTAAACCTTAGGTCATCATAAACCTCTTTTGTGCCTTTTAAAATAGACAAATATACATCTATCTCAAATGGTTAAAAAGTTAGGCTAGCATAAAGAGAAAAGGAATCAAAGGTTCAAGTCTTAATGGTGGTAAATTTGTAAGGAAAATAACAATTATGTAAAGTGAATGGATGACAAAAGAAAAAAGAAAAATATACACCTAAACCCTAGTCTAGGGCTACAGATGAATGAAACTTGCAGACTTTGGCCACTCTTTTATTAATTGAAGCCCAAAACAAACACAGCCCATTCAAACAAGCTTCTAGACGAAGTCCAAACCAGGAATAAGATTTTCTAGTTTCAATTCCTAATCCTTAGACTCGACAGCCTCTTAACATTATATCTGCATTAAAATCTTGACTATTCTAGAACACTTCTTCTAATTTGTTTTATTTGATTCTTTGAGTTAGAAATTTGATTTATAGTTTCAGATGTATATACAGATTAGTTAATATCAAATCCAATATTTAATACTACTTGAAGATGAAAAAGGGAAATCTTACACTTTATTTTTCTCATCATTATAACAAAGGATATGAAGCTGAAAGCCTGAAACAGTGAAGGCCTGTCATGCTACATAGACTAAGAATAATCTTTGTACACTTGGTAGTTTAATATCCCACATCAAAGGGTCATTGACCCATGTGAGAGATCTGCAGAAAAAAAAAAAAACCTTATTTCACGAGTTAATAGATGCGATCCACTGTTCGTGTTGCTGGTTATTTGCGCTTTATCTTCCAGGATTCAACAACCTCTTGATTTATAGCACCAAGAGGGAAATAATACCATGCATTACCGCGGAGTATATTGCATACAAGAAAAACAAAGAACAACGCTGCTTTTGAGTGTCAACGAAGGTAAAAGATGACGCTTCCCTTGAGCGTCGTCTTCCGATCTTCTGATCTGACATTATAAAGCATCAACAAATCAAGCGTTATTATTTTTAATTTTTGTAGTGGTGACAATACCCTGATGGAAATTAACTTCAATTCTTCCTCCTCTCTACTGCCTTCCCATATGTTCCTTCACATTTTCGAGTAAGAAAGTAGACCCATCATGAACTGTAAAATTCGGAATTAGCCGGGCATGGCTGATTCTATTTTGGCCGCCTTGGTCGAAGGATATGAAAGAATTGGGATTGTAGTATTCCACAAGGGCATTGTTTCTAAGATTTGTACCTTCATGGCTGCTGTGATGATCCTTCAATTTTGAAGGGACGGAGTCTTTCATGATGGAACTGCATTGTCTTGGTTGTGTTTGGTAAAAGACTTTGGAAACTACAAGTTCTCCATCTTTCTCTTCTTCGTTATTGCCAAGGTGGTATTGATGCATAACCCAATTGGTTTTCTCCGGCTTTCTTTGCTTCCCATAGTTGGTGTATAGCACAAGGATTTTCTTGTACCCTTTCACCTTGCCACCAACAAAAACCGGTCTAGTCTTGCCGGTTTTGTGCCACCGGGTCTCCCCGCCATCGGAGTCTGTGCTCACTTTTCGTCTTTTCCGGGTTCCGGTCGTGTACCACTGAAGGTGACGGAGAAGTGGCGGATGGAGCCGTCTTTGTTCACCCCTGGAAGATAACAACAAAGCATTATGCACTATTGTATGATATATATATATATATATATATGTAGACTATTTCAAGAACAAAATATTGTCATAAAATTAGGTTAGTTGGAGGGTTAACTCCTTGAAACAAGTTGGACTGAACGTCCAATCCAACAGTGTTAAGCATCTTAAGAAACAAGTGACCCTTTACCAAATTCCACTCATTTTTCATCTATAGTTCTTGAAACATGTTGGACTGAACAAAATATGAGATTTGATTCAGTTAATCATGCTGAAGTCCAAGGCATAATCACTAGGTTTAACATTTGCTCCCAAGAAAGATAGGAACGGTTTGTTTACGATTTTTGAAAACTTGTTTTTTTAAATGAAAATAATAAGGAAAATATAAAGAATATGGTGCAGTTCCCATATTTTATATATATCCTCTTTTTTTTTTTTGAAAAAACTCATTATTTGCAAAAAACATTAAGTTGAGAGAATATGAACAACTTTCATAGCACCAAAATGTTGTTTTCCATGTTTTAAAAAACTGTTATTAAAAATGGTTTTAAAAAACATGAACCAAACAATCCCATAAATTCATCTCATAAACAATCCCATAACACCAAGTTGCAATCAAGGCATGTATGAGATAGAACTCAACAAAGTCATGTAATTCATCTCAATTTCATTCCATTTTCTTCAAAAACTTTATATTTGGTTTCGTTTTTTTCCTACCCTTGTTTGTCCTACCGTTTTTTTGCATATAATCACGTAAAATTTGAAATTTTATTGGGTCCTTGGAGATGATCACCTGGTAATTTTTCTGGGTGGGTGTAGCAAATTCCATTCTCTCCTTCAAGAGTAGGAATGAATTCATCAATGAGAGGATGAAGCTTATGGTCATCACACCTCACCTTCCCGTCTAAATGCTCAAGAAGCTCCTGATCAGTCGGATCGAACTTCACTCCAGCCGGTAGCCCTGGCAGATCATGAATTCTAGCCTATTTTTTTTTTTCAGAATTAAACAATGGCACAAGTAAGAAGAAGAAAATCCTGGTATTATGAAATAATCATTCAGCCCGAAAAACAAGAGGCAAAAATCATGGCGGCACCTTCCTTTTTAAAAGAATGATTAATCAACCTGTTCTTGCAGTTTGATCTGATGACCACATGAAGGGACCAAGTTCCTGGTTGCAGTGTCGCTTTCGCTATAACGAGCTGACATCGGTCGATGGCGGCGAGCTTTCCTCGGCGATCACCCGGTTGCTGTCGCAGTCATTGCACCAAGTCATTTCTATAGTTGTCCTCTAATTCCCATCACACAGTGGAAACCCTAATCTTGTTTTTTCTAGCTTCCCAACAGAAGAGAGGGACAGATAGAAAAGGGTAAAAAGAAAAAGGAAGAAAAAGCAATATGTGTCTTCTAAAGCATGACCCCCTGAAGCCAGTTCTTCATGAGGGTCGGGAAGGAATTGAATTCCTCTTCACTTTTTTGATCCTCTGAATGATTATATATACATTCAGAGGGCTAGACAGAATATGAAAATGGAGAGAGAGAGAGAAGCCTACAAGTATGACAAGCGATTCAACAAAAAATGAAGATTGCTTGGATCTCAAGTTTTGGTATGTGAATACTTGCTTAGGAGACTATCAGGTCTGTGTGCACCAGCAGTGTGTAAAGCCAGCTTTGATTTGTTAACAATGGTCCAAAGACACTAAGAATTTCATGAAAACAACCAAAGATTAAAAAGGGTTGTGTGTAAAGCCAGCTTTGATTTGTTAACAATGGTCCAAAGACACTAAGAATTTCATGAACACAACCAAAGATTAAAAAGGGTTGAGTGGAGAAGAGGCAACCTGTGAGAGTGAGAGTGAGAGGAGAGAGAGAGAGGGGGGGGTGGTTTCAGTTCCAATGTCACCCTAGAGTGTGGATAAAGTTAAAAATATAGACACTCCAGAAAAAAGAAAACATAAAGAAGAAGAACTACTGTATAAATTTAGCACCCAACCATAATTCTATTTCTTCACGTAGACTTCTCATGTAAAGCAAGAAACCTCTCCCCAAAAGCTTTTCGTAATAAATAAAGAAATTGTTACATCCCTATGATTGAATAATTGAAAAAATAAGGGCCTAATAGTTGAAAGGACATGTATAATATAATTTGTTTTTAGTGTATAAGTTATGCAAAAGGTAGGTGTCCTTTGGATACACTTTGCTTTTACTACATTTTTCCAATAAAAAAAAAATACATATTTAATTTTTTAATACTATTTGTATTTTTGTATATTCTAAGGATATGTAACGTAATATATTATATGGAAGAGGAGAAAATTAAGATCCTAATACCATTTAGTATCGGGTTCTTTTAATCATACTTTAAGGTTATGATGATTCATTTTAAATTGGCAGAGATAATATTTATACAATTAAATGCTAGTTATATTGAAATTATATATTTGAATCTAATAATCTCGTAATAATATGAAATTATTGTATTTGCATAAGAGATTGATTGTAATGTTCTATATTGCACATGCAAGAAGGAGAAAATGAACATGTTTAATGGTAGGTCATTAAACACAACAAATTATTTAACGAAGTTTTGTAGTTATATGATGTTATCTTAAAAGAAAAAAAAAATCTCAAGATCTCTAAGCAAGTGCAAACAATTTTCTAATATTCACATATAAGAAGTTGATCTTAATTTGATAAGCAATTTAAAAATACTTATATGAGGGAATCATGAATAATAATGATGTAGGCTACGACTACGAAGGAATAAAGAAAGCGAATAAAGCGAACGAAATTCGGAATATTTCAATATTAATCAAGTCTACTAAAAACAACATAAGGTGCTATTTATAAGCCTGAGACAAAATCTAATGGATAATCCAATCATAACGGATAATCAAAATCACAATAGATAAATCAAAAATACTATCGAGATAAAATCCAAAAATACTATGGGATAAATCCAAAAGAAATAAAATTAGATAAATAATTAATAGTAATAAAAGTCATTATTGGACTTGGGCACCTATTTCGTTTAGACTTTCAGATATGAACCTCTTTCAGCCTTGTCGTTCTGGGTTGAAAGAACTTCGACTCAGAAGAGTGAAAGGAAGGTAGCAATCAACAATGAAGAATCCTAAATGACGAAGATCGTCGCCTGTATCGAGTAGCATCGGAATCGAGGAACTGACCATGCCATTTGACAAGAAAGCAGCTGTGAGCACCATCTCTAGAACTACGCGAACTCATCATCAGGATAGTATCCGTCTCCTTAGAAAATTATACTTGAAGGCATAGTGGGTGTCTGCACCTTTGCTGGCTTTGTTTGGAACACGCAAAGTGATGAAGGCTCGAAATTGCACTGGTAAGTGTAAGTCCTCTACATTGACGGCAGGCTATGTCCGTGTCGTTAGGCAAATCGAAGACCTGTAGGTAGGATCTGACACCCAGAATGATAGAATGGGGCCCATGGCTCTTGCATAAAGTTTTTTGAAAGCGTTTTGGAATTCGTTCGGACCCAGTCACCGAACCATAACATAGTCACCAACATTAAATTCTTTTTAGATCTACGATGCACATCGGCTGACCCGGTTCATACTCCTCATTACTTAAATTTTTAGCCCCTAATCTCGCATTTAAGTCATGGATGTGTTTTGCAAAAGTTTTACACGGTTGAGATACACGCATGTGAGATGGCAAAGGACAGGTGATGGTGTGCGGGGTGAGTAGCCATTAACAATTTAGGACTTTTACGGATTGAGCGGTTAACGAAATTGTTATAAACAAACTTCGTTGACAAAAATTAAATCAGCTTTGCTGACTTTGCCTCCCAACGAACACCTAAGCATATTACCCGGACTCCGATTAACAACCTCGGTTGCCCATCGATTACGAGGATGAAGCGGATGAAAATTTAAGAGTAATTGCCAAACAATCTCCAAAGGTTTTCAGAAAATAGCTAACGAATTTCATCCACTATCGGATACAATGGTGGAAGGCAAGCTGGTGCAATTTAACAACTTCTCTAAAAAACAATTTAGCAACATGTGAAGCATCATTGGTTTTGTTACATGGAATAAAATGTGTCATCTTAGAAAATCTGTCAACAACAACCAAAATAGAATCATGTCCTCTAGCCGTCCTAGGCAATCCAAGTTTCAAAGTCCCATACTAACATCTTTCCAAGGTTCGCGAGACCAGTAAAAGGAGTATATAAGCCAGGTGTTTGTTTAGCCTTAGCTATACGACATGTTACGCATTGTGCAACTATCCTAGCAACATCCTTTTTAGAGAAGGCCAGTAAAACCTATCTTGACAATCACAGTAGTTTTATCCCCTCCCAGAAATGTCGACTAAAACCGCATGCATCTCCCAATTAATAAATCCCACTAAATGATGTGCAGTGCGCCTGATTTAGTCACTTTAAACAAATACCCATTTTCAACAAGGAAGTCCAGATACTCTTGACGGTTACCATTACTAACCTCATTATAAATAATACCAAGGGGCTCGGGGCATGCAAGAATACTCATTTTCAATCTATCAAAATCAATGACATGAGCACTCGCCGCGATGAAGTGTAACGATTAATCGACTAAGTGCATCGGCGGCTTTGTTTTCAATACCCGGAAACGATGATTAATCACAAAGAATATTCATTCAAAAATTCAACTCGCCAACTCTCAGCATTCAATTTCTTTTGTGAGTTTAAAATATGCTAAGCTTGATGGTCGAGAAAACAACACAAATTCAGTCGCGACAAATAAAACCTCAGCCTTGAGACTACGCACTATAGCATAAAACTCTTTATCATAAGTAGAATATCGTCTTTTAGCATCATTGAGTTTTTCACTAAAGAAAGCTATAGGGTGACCTTCTTGACTCAAGACACCACCAATACCTACACCTGATGCATCACAAGCAACCTCAAAAACTTTAGTAAAATCAGGATATCTATGGCTGGTGCCTCAAGTCATTCGACTTGATTTCTCTAAATGCACGGCTAGCGACATTAGACCATTGAAACTCACTTATTCTTTAAACATTCAGTGATAGGAGCCATAATTGCTAAATCCCTTATAAATCTCCTATAAAGAAGCAAACCATAGAAAACTACGAGGTGCTCGGTGATGGTGTGGTTGAGCCATTCCCTAATAACTCTAACCTTTTCGGGATCAACTGAAACGCCATGTTCAGACACAATAAAGCCTAAGAAAAGCACATGGGGTTGCATAAAAGAACACTTCTTAAGGTTAACATAAAGCTTGGCCTCGCGAAGAGTGAGTAAAACTTGTCTTAGGTGTGCTAAATGCTCTTCTTTAGATTGACTATAGATCGATATGTCGTAGTAGACCACCATAAATTTACTAATGCAAGGTTGCAGGATGGGTCATAACTCTCATGAAAGTACTAGGAGCATTAGACAAACCAAAAGGCATGACTAACCACTCAAACAAACCATCTTGTGTTTTAAATGCAGTTTTCCACTCATCTCCTGGTCTAACACGAATTTGATGATAACCACTACGCAAATCTATCTTAGAGAACCAACTAGAACCAACTAATAGGTCCTTTACCTCATAGGATGGGAAACCGATATTGGCTGTGATCTTATTGATGGCTCTACTATCCACACACATTCTCAAAGATCCATCTTTATTAGGTGTCAACAAAGCTGGCATTGCACAAGGACTAAGGCTATGCCTAACAAATCCTCTTTCTAAAAGTCCTTCTACTGCTGTCGTCATCTCTCTCTTTAGGATTCATTCTATAATGTGGACTGTTAGGCAGTTGAGAACCTGGAACTAAATCTATAACATGTTGGATGTCTCTTAAAGGTGGTAGTTCACTGGGCAACTCATCAGGCACCATATCAACAAAATCATCTAGCAAATTCTTCACTTCTAGAGGAACATGACAATCGAAAAGTCGGAGAACTTCTTTGCCATAATACTAAGCACATACAGTCTCAAGTCCCCTCTCTCTCAAGCTGTACATTTTAAAATATACAGAATTCCTTCGGGGAAGTTTAGAGATGTCACGTTTACCAATGCAAACTTTAGGCTTAGCAGGTCTCAAAATAATGTTCTTGCCCTTGTACTTAAAGGAATAAATGTTATCTTTACCAAAATTGGTATTAAGATCATAAAGCGGGCGGCCTAAAACATGAAGCGACATCCATGGGTAGCACCTCACAATAGATTTCATCCTTATAATCCCCCATTTGAATAGAGACTAGACATCTTTGAGTGACAGGCAAAGTATGGTCATTCACGCAAGCTACTCTAAATGGATTGGGATGTGGTTCTACTTTCAGGTTTAACAATTTAACAGCGTCCTTAGAAACCACATTCATTGAACCTTTACCCCCATCAATCACTGCTTGCATTTCTTATCTCCACTACGTATGGTATTGTGAAAAATACTAGTGCACTTCCAATGATCATTATCTACAGTTGTGGATAGCACACTTCGAACCACACTAACACACGCATCTTCATCACAATTTTCTTGAAGATCATCTTCATCACCAGAATAATCTAAAGGATCAATAATTTGGTCTTCCTCATTTTCCAAAATACTTTGTTCAACATCTAATGCCAATGCACGTTGAGGACAACGAGATGCAATATGACCCTTATTATGACACTTATGACAGACAATCGATGAGTTACTAGCCGTAGACGCAATAGGAGAAGCAACAGGAAGAGAGTTACGTAAAATAGACTCTTTGCTCCTAATGTTATTAGAAACGATATTACTAGTTTGATGACATGGATTGGGACTTTTAGGCCGACTGTGTGTGCAGGGAGGTCTGATGAACTTTAGACTTCTAAGGCTTTTTGGTATACTTGCTCTAAAGTGTGTGAGCATGCAATCTAACCATTCTTTGGATGTCGAACCTAAGACCATTATGGCGAGTACGAGGCAATGTAGGTGGTCCTCGACATGGAACTCACTACACCTAAGTCTAACTTCTCAAATTTATGAATGTTATTACACTAAGAGTCATTTGTTTTAAGATTAATCATGGTGGAAAACAGGTGGCTCTTATATGAAGAGGAATGTACTTTTCTTCTGCGACTTGCTTTCATAACGGCCCGGGTTGGGTGATAGGTGGTTCACCAGGACGGAAAAGCATGTCTTGCAACACGATGCGCGGTACATCTTGGCGGATTGGTTAATTTCATTTTGCTAAACCCGAACCGTTCACTATCAATCATTTCATACCAATCAAAATATTCCTCAATAAAACCTTGTCGGAGAAAACATTAGGATCCATTATGCCATCAAATTCAGGAGCATTAACCTTAACTTGTTTTGTGATGTCCCTTTGAGGTTGTCTAACCTGCCTATCTTGATCTCTACCCCAAACACCACTAACGTAGGGCATGTGAGGGCGACATCTTCTCTCCTCTTCGGATGTGGATGGGTGGGTTTATAGTGAAGTTGGTAATCTAATGGGAAGTTGACATTAGCGAGGTTGAAATCGATCACCTATAGTTCGACAATTGGTACTCATGCAAACCATTCTGAATGCATCGGATTGATGTGAACCTCTAGAAGGACTTAAACCCCGAGTGTGTGGTGACACGACGTGTTTCCTAACAGTTTCATCGACATAATTCCTTATCTCATGTTTACGGATGTTTTAAAAGCAAGTCCATTTTTATTTATTACGCCCAGGTTTGTTGTTCGAGGGCAGATTGACGTTGAGTCAATTGACCACACATCGAATTTAAAATTACCTACCGATGGTGACGGAGATCAAATTGTGCGTTGTTGGCATCATGATGACGAATTAATACAAACTAGACCGCTCGTTTAGATCTTGAGATAAGGCTTGTAGTGCTTGGGTCGAAATTATTGAGTCCTACCCGGTGGATCATTTGGGTTAGGTGAAAAGAAGATGCAACAATATCACTTTTGGTGGGCGACATGCTGAGATAGATTCTAAATTCCAGGTAAGAGAAATTTATAAACATATGTTAATGCAACAAACACAAATCTAAAATGTAATGTGATTATATATCACAGAGTGCACGAGTCACGAAAGAATAACTAATTTTTTTTTTTTTTTTTTTTTAAATACTCTTTATGCTCTATCAAAGAAACTGAAACCTAAAACAATCAAACAAAATATGCTTAAATATCACGAATATTAACTAAGTTTTCAAAGTAAAAGAAAATATACCCGTTGAAGAATCTTTAGGACGCCTACAATTCCTTAGCGTGATTGCAAGGGAATCCAATCAAGTGTGCAATTCGTTGATGTGTGCAAATTGATAAATTCAAGGTTAAAGAAACCAACGGTATGTAGTATATGTAGAATCGAATCTTGAAGAAAGCCTTAAGTGCAGGTGAGATGGAGGCGGAGTGTTGTTGGGTTGCCTCCCGGTTCGGTAAGCGTGTATTGTGAAACGAGGCCCGAAACTTCGTTGAGCGGGTTTACTAGCGGTGGTCTTTGGATGGGAAGTTCGCTGGCTGCGAGGGATCAAAGTTGCGAGGCTTGTATGGTGGGAAATCGGCTGAATCGCCAGTCGGATTAGTGAAAGCAACTTCAGGTAGGTGAGGACTAAGTATTTGGAATCATATATTTGTTGATGAGGTGATTTGTCTTTTCCTCACATGCAAAAGTTCTGCCGGATCAAGGCTCGATGAAGAGAAGAATAATAGAAAAATAACTTGAAAGCATACAACCCCAACGGATGCAGCGCTATGGGATTTTTTTTTTTTTAATGAGCGGTCGAGATTTAAAATAAGCGAGAATAAGAACGAGGGAAATAACGAAATAACTTGATCTCGGATCAAAGTTGAAGCTCGATACCAAGCGATGTAGCTCGGCTACGAAGAATAAAGAAAACGAGGAATAAAAGAAAGCGGAGCGAAGTGAGATATTTCAATATTAATCAAGTCTACTAAAAGCAATAACATAGGAGTCTTGTTATAAACCTGAAACAAAAATCTAATGGATAATCCCAAAAATCATAACGGATAAATCCAAAATTCCTAATAGATAAATCCAAAAATACTATCAGATAAATCCAAAAAATACTATCGGATAAATCCAAAAATAAAATTAGATAAATAATTAATAGTAATAAAAGTCATTATTGGACTTGGGCTTCCTATTTCGTTTAGGCCTAGATATGGGCCTACTCCATGCCCCATCAAATAATTTTGTATTTTAAATTTGTTTAAAAATTTCGAAAGTAAAAAATAGTTTTTTTAAGGGAGAAAGTGAAAAAAATAGTTGATATATTTATGTAATAGCTTTTCTCACCAATTCTGAAAAATAAGTAGTGCTACATTTTAAAACATGATTTTTTTTTTTTTTTTTTTGGCTTGTTACAAAAACAAAAATGGAAGGGGGGAAAGGTGTAATAAACCATAATTTTGGTTATGCTATCATTGGTTCAAAATGGATGTTTGGTTGGTTAGGAGTAAAATCTGAAAGTGAAACAAATAATGACCACTTCTAAAATCTTGCTATTATTACTAACTTTCACTTTTAATCTAAACTTTGGCCAATTTAAATTTTATCTATAAATAAATACCAGTGAAATCTATATGTCAACTTTTCAAATTATGAATTTGTGAGCTAGTTTGATCATTCCACTCAAAGCAAATGATTAATTCTTCATTCAAGATATTTATCAAAAAAGACTAAAATATCTATTAAGCAAACATGTAATTATTGAATGTATATTTTTATAAAATCTTCATGCTCAGGTATTATTCATTTGTCCTATTGTTCCATTGTTTATATTTGATTTTTTTTTTAAATGAGATAAATTTTTTGATTCAGATTAACAATACAATCGACAATAATAAGGAATAAAAAATATTAAAAACTTTAAAGGATGGCACAACATCCAAGTTAATAGAAAAAATGATTAGCTCAAAGGTTAAACATTTAATAATCCAAAAATGCCTAGAATACCTAAGATTCCATATATGCAGCATACTAATGAATAAGATTTGATTTGATGACTCATCGAATTTTGTCATATGAACTTCCAACGCGAAAACTCATGAAGAATCTAACCGTCGATGACACAACTACCCGCCGCAACAAGTCGATGACAAAAAACAATGCAACAAGTCGACGACAAAACATCTTATAACAAATTAGTATTTACATTATTTGCAATGTCAATAACAAAAACACGAAAAAAACAACAAAGACAAACCTATAACGGTGTGGAGGAATCCACTTTATTGGAAAAGAAAGCCCAAATACGAAGAGACCCACTTTCTTAGCTCCATCGACTTTTCTAAATTAAATGCCCAATCATTATCAAATGTGTATAAAAAATAAATAAATAAATAATTGAAGAAACTGATCTTTTATAGTTTATTTTTTCACTTTTTTATTATTATAAAAAAAAGTTAATAGTGTCTTACTATTCACATCTCCATGTTTGGAGATGCAAAGAGTGGGTTTGTTTTGGTGAAAATATTCATAAATGGAGATGGAGATGCAAAATGGAGAATAGTTGAAGTTGCTCTTATGATTGTTTTATTAATTTATTAATTATAGACTAAGCATAATCATATTACAATTTTAATTGTATAATTGGGCATATTAATTATAGACCATTTATGGGATGATTTAATATTAATTAGTTATGGACCCATGGTTCTATTTTTTCCTTTGCTTTGGTAAGTCCATTGGACAAAAGCCCAATTGTTCCCTTAAGCTATATATATATATATATAAAAGTAAATAGAGTTCTAGAAAATTTTAAGGGGTTGTAGAACACACTTTAGGAAGAATGAAAGAATCATTTTCAACCCTATTTTTTCTTTTATCTTACCCTTTGTAGATTTGGAAGACAAATAACAGTCACTAATTTCATATCCATTTCAAGTATGTTTTCTACACGCTATAAATTGATATGTTTCTTTGTTTAATAAAGTTATTATTTTGTAATGTATTTATTATATATTTTGATTATTGATCAATTATTTTTGGGCTTAATAAATACTTTTGATTTTATAAAATAATTTAACAATTGGTATAAGAGCTTCTTAATTAACATTGAAGATGTCAATCTTTTTCCTTGATTCCCCGATCTTTTTTCTGTTTGCATTTGTTATCAGGCAAGTGTAGATGATTTTTTTTTTTTAAAGAAAACCGTGTGCTACTTTTTAATCCCTTTGATCGGTGGTTTCACCATATCCTTTTCCGACGTCATTATGTGGCAGCAATTGATATGTATCTTCGGATGGAGCTGTAGCATCGCTTGATATGTTCTATCGGTTGGTACCTTTGTATCCTTGATTTCTAAGGAGACAAGAAACTCAGACTGTAAGATCAGAGCGTTATTAAGAGGTGCGTTGATCCTCAGGTTAACGCACTATGGAGGATCGTTCCACATCATTCCTAGCGTGGATGATCATGCAGTTGTCTAACAAGCTCTCTTTTCTTTTGGCTCTAGTATATAATCACTTTTCCTTTGGCTTCTAGTATTTACATGTGTCAATTTCTCAAGCTTTATATATATGGAGGGTATAATACACTGAGTAAAATTTCCCCCAAAGTATAGATTTTCGTCGGTTATGTATGGGTGTCATCATTCTCACACCAATCAAATGGCCCAAAGTAATTATTTTGCTCTTGGACAATGGAGATTGAATTGTTGGCCCAACTAAATGATATTATTTTGTCAATTATACTTGTAAAATAAATATTGAATGCTTCAGGCTTTCGCGTGAGTTTGGGCATATCAAATATTTTTGGAATTGATGTTGCAACTGTTATTTCTTTCATTTTAAGCATCAATTTCGCTATGATCCATACAGATAGTGAAGTTGTCCTATCGATGACTTGATTATTTGGTTGGATACTTAGTTTGGTGAAGAGATTGCACTAAGTGTCATGAACCGCATAATTTTACTACCTGCTCGATTAGGAAATTAGGCATTTGGTTATTACGGCTAATTGAGCTATCTTACATGTGTATGAGACTTTGTATTTTATAAATTCTAATTTAGTGACCACTTTTTGTGGAGTCATTTGGTAAGTCGAAAAATGGAGCAATTTGCATGTCTTTGTTTTATATGTATTTTTTACATTGTTCTCTTGTTTATTATTTAGTTTTGAGCTTTTCTCAGTTCTCTATCATCATGAAACTTAATAAGACTAATTACAAGCAATGGGTTAAATCTCTCATGATGAATTTGACGATTATGAAATTGAACTTGGCTTTTAAAATTGAAGCTCCTCCAAAACCCATTGCTGAGAGTTTTGCAAAGGAGAAAAAGTCCTATGAGGACTAGAAGTATTCTAATAGTTGTTGTTTGATGGTCATGGAGAACCATATGGATGACTCTATTTATGAAAGCATTCCCAAGATTGAAATACACAAAGTTCTCAAAGAATGAAAAGAATAAGCTTATGAATAATCTTCACTCCACTTTCTATGATGGGACAAGTGGGGTACAAGGACACGGTGATAAAATATTAGCTTGCTACAACAAGATTAAGACTATCGATATGGAGTTTGACTCGGATTATGTTGTTTGGCTAATCATGGGGACTTTGTCTTCGCAGTTTGACAATGTTATGTCTAGTTATCATGCTCAGAAGGAGCAATGGACCATTGAAGATATGACTGCCATCCTCGCTAAGGAGGAGGAGGATATAAAGAAGGGAAGATCTATGAGTATTTCTATGGTGACTACCCAAGACAGTGGGGGTCAGAAGAGAAAGTATCCTTATAATACAGCTTCCAATGAGAAGAAGTATATCAAGAAGTAGAATATTGGTGCCAAGGTTAATGGCAAGAATGTGCCTTCCACTTCCAATGCCCCTAAGAATGAGGGCTTTAAGGGAAAATGCAACTATTGCCACAAGTTTAGGCATAAAAAGACGAATTGTAGGAAGTTGAAGGTCGTTCAAGAAAAGAAAGGTAATCATTGGGTAAATGTTTATTTTGAATCCAATGTCATTGATGTGTCTTTTGATACTTGGTGGTTAGATAGTGGTGTTACTATTCATGCTTGCAATTATGTGCAAGTGATGATAAGTAGAAGGAGTCCAACTAGTCAGGAGCAGTACATGTTCATGGGAGACAGCACAAGAGTTCAAGTTGCCTTTTTAGGAGTTGTTAGTTTGCATCTTAGTACAAAAATTTTCATTTTTTTTAAATTGCAAAATATGACTTTCATACCCTCTATTATGAGAAATTTAATATATGTACCTATTTTGGATAGACTTGGATATAGTTTTCTTTGTGGAACTGGAAAAGTTAATTTATATCGAAACTCTATTGATTGGCAATGGAACACTTTGTGGGAATATTTACATATTAGAGTTGTATAGTTTGCTTTCTTTTTCTTCTACTGTTAATACTGTTAATAACACCAAGTATTTGAGATTATATGAAAAGTTTTCTATTCCTTGCCACAAGCACTAAGTCATATTTCCAAACAGAGAATGGAGAGATTAATTAAGGATGAGATTCTTCTGAATCTTGATTTCTCAGTTTTTGACACATGTGCTTAGTAAGTATGTTCCTAAGACTCCATATGAGCTATGGTCACAGAAGAAGCCTAGTCTTCCTCATTTCCATGTTTGGGACTGTAAGGTGGAAGTGAGATTATACAACCCACAATCCAAGAAAATTAATCCAAAAACCATCAGTGGGTACTTAATTAGTTATTGTGTGGGATCAAGAGGTTCTGTGCTCTTATCACTTGGCTACACACCACTAGAGTGATTAAGTTAGATCGAGCTATCTATTTTGAGGATGGTACCTAGGGATGGCAAAATTTGACACGACACGAGCCTAACACGGTTTTTGAGGGTTTTAGTTGAGTATAATCGTGTTTGGGTCATATTCGTGTTAACCCGCCTAACACAGGCGACAACGGTCATATTCGTGCTGACCCCGCCTAACACCGACCTGCCAATCTCGAATCAATCTCGCTTAATTATTATATTAATTAATTAACCTATTTAATAATAGGTTATTTGTGTTAAATATAGATTATTAATTATAATTCCTATTATTTTAAATAATAAAATTAATAAACATGTTAAATTTAATAAGTTATTTATGTTAAATATGGATGATTAATTATAATTTTTATTATTTTAAATAATCACCATCTAGGTCATATTCTCAGGTTAACTCCGCCTAACACGACACAAATGGCCAATTGGGTTAACGAATGTCGACATGTTTATTAATCACCGCTCGGGGCTTCGGCAAATGTTGACACAATCCTTACATTAACACCACCCATGGACACAAATTGTCACCCTTAATGGTACAGGTACAAGCCAATGGCCAAGAGAAATTGTGTTCAAAGAACTCCCAGTTTTTATTCATGTGCCTATCGCTTCCACTCGATCTCTAGCCTTATTGTTGACCAGCATCTAGTAGCCACTCCCGATAATGAACCAATTGAGGATGTAGATCCAGTAACCCCAAATGTAGATCTAGTAGCCCTAGATGTAGTCATGGATATACCCTTGAGGAGGTCAGAGAGGGCACGTAGGCCCATAATTTCATATGACTACATTGTTTACTTGTAGGAGCATGAGTATGATATAAGTGATGAATCAAATCCGACTACCTACATAGAAACCATTGTTAGTCATCAATCCAACTTCTAGATAAATGCAATGAAAGATGAGATGCCTTCTATGTCACAAAATAAAGCGCGTGAGCTCGTAGATTCGCTTACGGTCGCACCTATCAGTAAATGGGTGTTTAAGACCAAGCGCGATGCTAAGAGACAAGTAGAGAGATATAAAGTAAGATTAGTGGCTAAGGGTTATAGTCAATGAGAAGGTATTGATTTTAAGAAAACCTTCTCTCCCATGTTCACTAAAGACTCTCTACACATTATTATGGTTATAGTGGCTCATTTTGATTTGAAGCTGTACCATGGATGTGAGGACAACTTTCTCGAACGTGAGACTTAGTTTCAGGTGATGTTTACATGTCTCAACCTATTGGTTTTGAAGAAGTTGGTACAAAAGTATTTGTGCTCCGTAAATCTATTTATGGTTTAAAGCAGTTTCCAAGTAATGCAGATCTCAAGTTTGATACATTGTCACGCTAATGGTTTTAAGGAGAACATCATCAGTGAGAGCAAATACATATTCTTAGTTTTATATGTTGATGATATTTTGCTCGCAATCAATGATACTGGCCTATTGGTTGAGACAAAACATTTATTGTTTTGTCATTTTGGTATGAAGGATCTTAAGGAAGCATCTTATGTCTTAGACATACAAATACTTCGCAATAGACCTAGTGAAATTTTGAGATTGTCTCAACAGACTAATATTGAACGCACTCTGAAAATGTTCAATATGCAATTATGTTCTTTTGGTAAGGCACCAATTTTAAAGGATGACAGATTTTCCAAAGGCTAATGTCCTCATAATGATATTAAGAAAGATCGGATGAAAACTATCCCTTATTTTTTCAATTGTGGGCAGCCTGATGTATGATCAAGTATGCACATGCCCCGATATTGCTTTTGTTGTCGACATGTTGGGAAAGTACTTGAGTGATCCTGGTCAAAGCCATTGGAAAGTGACTAAGAAAGTTTTTGAGGTATCTTCAAGGTACCAAGGATCTCATGTTGACATATCGGCGTACTAACACTCTTAAGGTGGTCGGGTTTTAGCGGATTTCGATTACAAGAAGCAGTGGATGATAAATCTACTTCTGGTTTTATCTTTATGATGACTGAAGAGTTGTTTCGTGGAAAAATGCCAAGCAAACACTTACAACTTCTTCTACTATGGAGGCGCAGGCGCGGCGAAGGTGAGGCTATCAAGCCATGCAATATGGTTTAACTCATTTCGCCGAGGTTGTTCACTCCATTTATAGATCGCTGAAATTGTTCTATGATAATTTTGTAGCTATATCTTTCTCTAAGAACATTAGGAGCACTTCTCATTCCAAGCACAATGATGTGTAGTTCTTTTTTGTTAAAGAGAAAGTAGCAGAGTCCCTTATTTCAGTTGAGCATACACCTACGACTAGCATGTTGGCAGACCCACTAACTAAAGACTTACCTATATGTGTGTTTTAAGAACACTTCACCCACATGGGGTTGTTAAGAGTCTAGACTCTTTGTTTTAATGGGAGTTTTGTCTTTCCATGTATTTTGTCAGGAAAGTTCATGTTTTTTCGTTATTACATGCACATTTTAACATTTGTCATTATCTTATGATTTTGTATCATTTTGACCAGATAAATGACATAATTATGTTTTTTCTTTCTATTGAATCAATACTCTTATCATTGTAATGCTTCTAGATTAGTAGCGTCTGATTATGTATGATTCAGGCATCCCTCCTCCGGTACACCTCCCTGTATACATGATTGGTTATGGTTGCAAATCTTGCAAAGCATTTTGAGTTATGATTTTGATTAGTAGCGCCTAATTATATTATTTAAGGCACACAGAATATCCTCCTTGTGTTAATTGTACATTATTAGTTATGGCTATATAAATCTATCAGAAACATTCTGGTAGTTATGATTATGTCGCCCAAGTGGGACAATGTTGGATTAATTTATTAATTATGGATTCAAGCATAATCATGTTGCCAAATTTCCTACCAGTAATTGTACATGTTAATTATGAACCATTTATGGGATGCGTGAGGCCCCAAAATTCGGGGGTTCGTTGATCACCCATCAACATGTGGAAAACCTGTGGATTATCGAACAACCCGATCCCACATTGTGTGTCCCATTTACCGGGATCCAAAATTTAACAAAAATCGGACAGAGTCTCCTTTGTACGGAGAGCTCTATCCAATTCCCAACCTATGTATTATACAATTACATGACCCATCCGGGGCCCAATCTAACACAATGACAGCATCGGGTCCATTTATGAGTAAAAATTATAACTCTTTTACATAAAAATTACATATGAGTTCAATTTCACTTATTAATACATTGGTACATGTCAAAATGAATTTACTTCAAACATCTTACAAAAATGATTACAAAGCCACAAGCCGACTTTTTTCACTCTCACGGCTCCAGATGAGAACCGCTCACCAGCCCATTTCCCACACCTTAAATGTTATCCCAAGTAGGGTGAGTCATGCCCAGTAGAGTAATTTCTACAGAGGTTACTCCCCACCTAAGTGCACATGCAATGTTCACCTTAACAATCACATTCACATCACAATTTCAAATAGGAATATGCAATCCTAGGTTAGAATTCTACATGATATGCCATAAAATGAGATGAGACTCACTCATGCACCATGCCTGAGTCTTTACTGACTCCCATACCCTAGTCTTTACCTACTCTCATACCCAAGTCTTTACCGACTCCCACCACACAATGCGATGCCCATGTGTGATAAAAACCGTCATTGTTAGATTATATCCAATGATCATTTTTAAAACAAAAGTCATGTTTTATAAACCAAAAATTTTTAGATGTCATTTCTCGAATGATCATTTCATTTATAAAATCATTGTGTCTTTTGTGGGTAGCGGATTTCTGGAGTCTCACCGTCGGCTCCGCACACCGCCTGGCTAAATTTTTAGACTTTCACCGCCGAGTATAGTAAAATCAGTCTAGGTCTTTCACCGAGGGAGTCCGCACTTCACACACCCGGCCACTGTTTTCCTGCTTTATACAACCTACCGCGGCGTGTAACGCCCTTCCCCAATCGCGTGTCAAAATGAGGGGATGTCACACAAAATAGAGAACTATTAACCTGACATTAGTTGCCCATTTTAAGTATATATTCATGAAGAGATAAACTTTTAAAACTACCACCATAGCGGTGTTTAAATTGTCTTGTATATACATGCTTGAGTCACCAACTACTTATATTTACACAAGCTCCACTATCTCAAAACATTACATTTACATTTTCATTACTACAAAACTAATTCGGGGACTTACATCAGAAGGACTCCTAATGTTGTAAGCCGGCCCCGTGAATACGTGGATTTCTTCACGACCCTTCGCACTCTTTACAGGATGAAACACCCATGCTGTTTATAGCTTAAATGGGAAAACAGATAATGTATATGACCACCAAGTGTGGTCCTCAATTACAATATACATGTAAAATAATTCAGATATCGAATGTTCAATCTCCCGTAGGGAGTACATAAATGGGAAGTTTTATATCGTAAGGTACCCGTAGGTACACTACATAACATAATCGAATTACGCTTCAGCATCAAGCTAATAATTTTTGTTTTCTTATGTTTCATTGTTTAGATACTTATCATATAAATGTTTCCCTGCATAGACTAGTAACAATAAATGAGAGGGACACATCACAATAGGTACCTGAAGGTACAGTACAGTACTAAACAGAAGTGTCAAAGCACTTAACAGACGTGCTTGCAACAAGAAACAGGAGTGTTGTAACACTATGCATGAGTGTCGTAGCACTAATCGCATACATGTCCTGTCACACCTAAATGTAAGTGTCGCCGCACCTGCATGTGTAGAGTGTCGAAGCACTAAACATACGTGTCTATTCATTCACTATCCGATCTTAAGCATGTGACGCCCCAACCAGCACCCTGTGTCAAGAAAGGGTGTCACAAATCTGAGAACTATAAACTTGTTAACTTATATAATTTAAAACACTATCTTGAAAAATATAAACTCTACAAAATTTTCATAGGTTATCCACCATAGTGGTATTTTACAGCTAAGTCCCCATATTATTATTATGAGTCTCATTTACTTGTACTTTCGCTTACATAATCGGCTCCAAAATTCAAGATTTATATTTCAGCATAAATCAAGTCAACCTGCTACGTGGAGCACTTTCTACAAATCAATACCAATAGATGTGGAATATCATTGTGGTCTCTTCTGTACTACACTGATAAACAATCTGCTAAGCTTTATAGCTTAGTAGAAATCCATAAATATGAACGACCACTATAACAATAGTCACAATACTTCATAACATTTTATTCATAATACATATTACTTCTCATATCATTATAATTCAATTATATATTGCATTTCATATCATTTTCATGTTTCACACCTTTTATAAACATTCCAAAAATTTCATCTCATCTTAAGGCCATGCCCGCATATTCCAAAGTTAGAAGTGGATACGGAAAGAATTGTATGTACCCGAAGGTACTATCACCCGTATTTGGCACAAAGGGTTCAAGTAAACCGCTCAGAACAGATGACCCAAATGTGCCACTCATACCGATCCAACGATCCACGCCATCGACCAAATGGTAATTCACTCTATTTGTAAAATTGTATGTTGTAGCATTGTTATCCCTATAGGTATGCCTATCTATCCAACTACCCGGTCATAAGCAAACAATCAGTTTTATTATGTTTTCTTAACAATTTTTCAAATATCAAAACACATAACCCATATACAAGAATAATTACTAATAATATTCAGATACATATGGATATTCATCACACTATTCTCTTGGAACATGTAGATAGTTTCACATATTTCTATGATCATTTGACTCAGATTCTGTGTTTCCATAACTTGAGTACAATTTTTCACTCTATAAATCATTCTGCCCGAATATCAGTGTACTCCCAAGTCCATTTTTTACTACAATTTTGACCCTGTAAACAAGATTGTTGGGATGCGATCTCTAACCCAAATATACTCATATGTCTTAAGTTTCTATGGTTCAAAAATAATGTCATTTGGACTTTTAATTTGAGATATATGGTCTAAACATCTCCGAATTTGCTCTTAGACATTTTTAAAATGTATTTATGAACTGTCCTATATTTGAAAAAATTTTCGAAATGATAGATACATGTACTGACCATAGTATTTCTTCATGAAAGCTGTTTCTCCCAAATGTCTAGTTCGTACATAAATTTGAATCCCTCTCATTTGACCAGTATAACTAAGCAGGATTTCAAACAACCAAAATTACCTCAGCTCAGGGATCATGCTTCGTGACAAGTCCCAGTGACGAGATGTTCCCTTTACTTTGACGAATCTCCCTAGTAACAATAGAGTGACCAAATTTGGCTATGCTCTTCATAAAAGCTATCTGATTACACAGAATTGAATCTACTCAATGGGATGAGAAGTGAAACTCAACTTATGACCTAAACACCAAACTTTACTCAAAACAAAGATAACTCGATACTTACCCATTTCACCCAATCTCAAAATAAAAGGATGAATGCCTTTCTTCTTGGTACCTTATATACATTTGTAGGTTTTACCTCTTAGGTTCTTCCCAACTGAATCACCTGCTAATTTGATAATAATGGCCAAGTTATGGCCAAAACAAAACATGCTTTGAAAATTGACAAAGATCTCCCTAAAACCCCAACATTTCCTTTATACAGAACCTCCTCATTTGAGGACCACAAACCAAATAACAATCAAAACCAACAAAAACAACAAAACATAGAGGGAGAAATTAGGTAGTTTTCTAGCCTAATTTTCTTGAAACTCTCTTCCTCTCTTTCTCTCTTTTTCTTCTTCTTCTTCCTTCTTCTTCACTTTACTTGTATCAAGAAAAATCCCACACAAAAAGGAGTGAAAGCAAACCAAACTTTTGGTTCTTCTCCTCCAAAACGTGCCCTAACTTTCTCTCCAAGCCAAAAATGTGAATTCCTCAAATTCTAAGACAAGATGTGGTCTTATCCTCTTTTCATGTACAAGGCCTTGTTTGACTTTTCTCATTTTTTGTTTAACTTTCCCTCTGCATTTTAGTCCATCTCTTCCATATTCTAATTGCACAACAACTTATTACAATTTCTAATTAAGCATATACTCTTTTGCATTTATGACCTTTGGGTCTTTAATGTGACATTTTACTATTTTACCCTTAACTCTTGAATTAATTCCGGGTTTTATCATTTTTCTTACTTAGCATCTAAATCTTAAAACATTTACTTTTATTATACCCTAAACATGTTATAAAACTACTAGGGTATAATTTTGGGTCTTACAAAGCAAGCCTACAATTATATATATGTGTTTCATAGCTTTTTATAATAGTATTTATAACATTCGTTTAGGCTTTATAAAAATAAAAAGCAAAACAGGCAAAAAATAGACAAGAGCAAAGCCTACCAAGAAGTTGGGTTTGCCGAGGCAAAGTGGTTCGCCTAGGCAAAGCATCCCTTCACCTAGGCATAGTAGACAATGGCGAGAAGATAGGCCTCTGAGTTCAGATAGCTAATGGATTCTTGCTTAAAGTGTCTTCACAGTTAGAGGCGTTGGGCTGAAAACATAAATGAGGCATGTTTGCCCTATTTCATTGGATACATCCAATTCAAAACAAAACAAATTCAATACAAACCATAAAACCCAACTTAAACCATCCAAAAACACATTTATGGAAGAGTTAGAGTTTTCCTTACACACACATAACAGAGTTATGATAGTTTCCTAACCTTGATTTCTTGACATCTTCAAAGTAGTTTTCCTTTCCTTCTCTTTGCTTGAACAAGTAGAACCAAGAAATGGAGAGAAAGCAACCCAAAATTTAGCTCTTCTCCAAACCGTATGCCCTAGCTCTCCAAAACCCAATATGAAGACTTTCTTTCCCTAGAAGACAATTTGTTGTCTTAAGGGATTTGGCTCAAACTTTTAGCCCTTGCTATTTAGTCCTCAAATTACATTTTATTTGCGATTCAACTTATCAAAAATCTACAATGGCTTATAATCTTCTTGTTTTATGTCTTTTAAGTCCCTATTTTGACAATTTTCCATTATCCTCTTTACTTTAATAATTCCTCGTTATATATTCTTTTCACACTTAACTATTAAATTTCTGAAAAACACAAATTTGATTTCCATTATTCCCTAAACATGTCATAAAACTACTAGGGTATAATTTGGGGTATTACAGTGCGACTCTGTTGGACTTTGTCCAACGATACCGAGCCCACTCACCAAATCACCAATTGTGGTATTAGATTATAACCATGCACCCACACCCATGAAATGAGATGTTCCCGTGCATGATGCAATGCAATGTGCCATTGCATGTTAATGACATATCCCACATGTAATGAATGTCATATGAACCATATAAACCATACAATTTTCCTTGTATTATGGACAATTATATTACATACATATAATTTCCAATTAAACATTCACAACAATGTTAATACATTTAAAACGCACATATGAACATTTCACCAAACCACAACAAACAAGCATGCTGTCACACATCAAGCAACAACACACTTGATCCTTAGGGGAAAATGTGGCATATAGAGTGCCCATAACAACAACCCAACCGCCCCCATTAAACCGGGCTCAAAGACTGGCCAAATAGTCCCTAATAAAAGCACATCCCAAGTCCATCTCCAACTATAATTTTGACCCTGTAAACGAGGTTTTTAGACAAAGTAATCTTCTAACAAAATGTTCACCGATGTCTTAAGTTTCCAAAGCTCACAAATCAGGTCATTTGGACAGGAGATATGACCAAATATTCCATCGCTTCTGAATAGTTTCAAGTGCAAAGATTGTGTTCTCACTGGACGAATTCTCGAACAATGTAGACATAATGTGACCATACTTTCTTCATAAAAGTTACTCTCCTAGGTGTCTAGTTTCAGTAGGATTTTGATTCACATCATTTGAATCAATATAACCCAATATATGGTCCAAACAACATGAGCTACTCCCGTAGAGGGGATAGACCAAGATTCATTGTAAAACTCATTTCCACATGGTTTTGGGGAGTCGAATTCTAACCCTGTCTCTTCTTAGACATTCATGGCTCTTGCTTGCTCATCTCCACCAATAATCTAATTTTGGAACCAGAGGCTAAGTTATGGCCAAAAACAAGGACAAGGGTTTAAGGAAATTTTTGGCATAATTTCCCCTTCACCACTCACATATAATTTTTTTTTTTCACATTTTTGGTCCTTACCAAAGACCACAACCAAACCAACCCACAAATAAGCCATAAAAACAGCTTTAAACAGTTCCTAAATCAACCAAACAGACCCTTAGGGCCTCTACACAACATTCCCCCCAAAATTAGCCCCTTATGGTGGAAATAAATCAAAGTAAGAAGAATCCTTACCTCTTTGAGCGTAGTAGAATTGAAGGAAGTCTCAAGAACACCTCATAATCCTGAAATTTTGATTTCCCGAAATCTCCTCATTTGGATCATCGGTGAAATTTTTCCTTTTTGGTACCAACGCGTAGCCCTTGTCGAGTAGATGAACTTTCACTATTAGATCGACGAATTTTGACCAACGAAACTCTAGAGATCGGAGAAAGAAGGTTGGAATGCTCTTTTCCTCTCCCTCTCTCCCTCTCTCACATTTTTTTCCCAAGAAAATCTCGCTTCCCTTTGTCCAAGCCTCTCTCACTTAAAGCTTTGCTCGAAGTACTCACGCTCACGCTCACGCCAGTCCACGACTGGGCCAAGTCCGTTCGCCTCGAAATAATTTATTTCGCCTGCCTGCCCCTTCAATTTATTTTAAATGAACTTTACTTAATTTATTTTTTTCACTTTTGAGATTTTTCTCAAAAATCCCTTTTTTTTTTTTTTTGTCCACTAGGAACCTGATGCTTCAAAAATCATGAAGATCCGACTATCTCGGAATTCAACGAAAATCGTGAAAACTAACTGCCTTTGCACTTAACGAAATTGCCTCGTAAATAGATTTCGTGAAAATGAACTGTTAACGGTGAGGTCCGTTTCGTCATCCAATATATATAAAATTTAATGTCTGCAATCTACACTGTAGCAGCAATTTATCGTTTTACTATTTTTCAAAAATTCAAATTTACTTGGGTTTTACATGATGGTTTAATATTAATTAGCTATAAAGTTCATTGTTTCTATCTTCTCCCTCGATTATAGAGCCCATCGGACCAAACCCCACTGCTTCCTCGTCTATATAAGTAACAAAGTTTCATAATTTTCAAGGGGTTTTAGAACACATTTTGGGGAGAAGGAAATAATCATCTTCAACCCTATCTTTTCTTTAATATCACCCTTTGCAGATTTATGAGACAAATAACAATCAATAATTCTAGATCCATGTCAGATATGTATTCTACACGCTACAAATTAATATGCTTCTTTGTTCAATAAAGTTATTATTTTATAATCTATTTATTAGGTCTTTTAATTGATCAAATTGTTTTTGTGTTCAATGTAATACTTTGACAATATAAAATAATTTAAAGAACGACGTATTTAATTTCTATATTTGATATCTTTTCTTCGGGTTATAATTACGTGAAAATATATCAATTTGATGATATAAAATACAATATTAATATTTCAAATAAGAAATAAATAATAAATTTTAACTCAATAACTTAAAATATTTAAGTAATTAAATAATAGTTATTAAGATTTACCAATCATGCCCTTTAATTACATGGACCAACATTTTTTCATATTATGTCAGTTTACCAAATCACATGTGTTTTTGCTAACAGAGTTTTCCTATAATTTAATAAATTGGTGAATATAAGTTCCTTGTATTTATATTTGATAAGTTTAGTGAATTGTGGAAGAGACCAATTAAATTAGACATTTATAAATAAAAGATTATTTTAAAGTTGTTTTTAGTTTTTAAACAATTTTTTATTCTAGAAAATGTCATGAAATTATTCTCAAATTTTTTTTTTTCAAACGCTACCAAAACCTCGAGGGCCCATTAGCAATGATTTTTAAGACCTTTTGAAATCGTGAAGAAAAAATTGTTTTCTAGATTTTGTAGAAAATATAAACGTTGGCAAGATATTTCAAAATATAGTTTTTAAAAATAAAAGCCAGATTTTTTTTTTTAGAAACTAAACCAGATATTCACTGGGCTGAGCCAGTATCTGCCCGGGGGGGCAAATGATCCCCTTTTTTTTTTTTTTTTTTTTTAATTCATTTCTATCGTAATCAAACCAAGTCATATACCACGCCCACTCAAATTTATAATTACAAAGACGTTAGATTAAAATTTTTAATTGTTGATTTTTATAAAAAAATTTTACTTAGGCTTTATTTGAAACCGAAAAAAGTATTAATGAAAGAAAAATAATAATAAGAGTATTGATTTTCTCATATTTGATTTCACCATGGAAAATATAAAAGAAAATAAAATATAATTAAAATTATTTAAAATTTTATATATTTTTAAATTTCTTAGTCCTTAGATAATAGAGAGAAATTTAAACCTATTTTTTTAAATAAAACATATATAATTAATTTTTTAAATTTAAATCCATTTTTTATTTTTCTCTAAATATCATTTCTTTCTACTTTTTCACTATATTTTCATCTATATTTTATTAACTTAGTAAGGCTTCATTTGGAACCCAGATTTAGGGAAATAAAAAAATACTAAGGAATATGATTTTTTCATATTTGGTTTTATCATGAAAAATATAAAAAAATCAAATACAATCAAAATTTTTGCAATTTTATATATTTTTAAATTTCTTAGTCTTATATAATATAAATGTAAACACATGAAATGAGTTCGAATAAATATATATAATCGATTTGATAAGCTTTGTGCTCTCATTTTTTCTCTATATATTTTCTTTTCTTAAGATTTTTGGTGGTAACAAAACCTGAGCTCGGCTCAAGCTGGTTGCTAAAACTCGTCAAGCCAAAATAGCTTTAAACATAGAGGACACCATTTTGGTGTTATCTCAAAACTTTACTTGTTCTTTGAATTTATTGTTTTTTGTAGTCTATGTGTTTTTCAAAACAAAAAAAAAACAAGACATCAAACATGTTTTCCTTGTTCTCCTTACTCTGCAAGAATGTGTTCTTTCAAAACCATAAACAAATCGGGCCCTTAAAGTTTGCCCCCTCCCCTCCCCCCACCCCCGCGAGTTTTAATCCTAGCCTCGCTAATCACTCCCCCAACTCGACACATATTGCTGGGGTCCTTAGCAATGAGCACACACAAAGAATCAAAAGCAAGATGAATTATATATATATCCACAAAAAATGGTTTTCCAAAAGCAATGAGGTGATAAAACCTAACCTTCAACAAAAGTCATCAAAATCCTGTCCAATGACTATCTCAAGAGGAGTATGTGCTATGCAAATTCAAGTATCAAAAGAATTTCTACTCCTAGAGAACCAACCTGAACCTTCCACAAAAACCTAACCTGTTAACTTAATTAGCTTTCAAAATATCTCTCACAAACTCGTCCTCTCCCCAACCTAGCTCTTTCTACACCTAGCAGCCTAACTAACCTCACTGCACTACGAAATACCCATTTATTTCACAACTTTTTTCATTGTGGGGTGCAATGCTAAGGGTATCGAATTCACAATTGTCCATGTAACGAGGGTCCATCGATGACTCCCAACCAATCAAGGTTTAGAGCATCAAGTCATAAGGATCTTTCAACCACTAACTCTTCAGATTTCACCCCCGACTTTTAATAAGTTCGATACTCCAGCACCTACAAAATGCTAAACTCCACCTATTCACCCATGTAAGGAGCAACAAAGTCGGTGACTCCCAACCAATTGGCTTAAGGTACCAGGCTTTAAAGACTTTAGCCATATACCCCTCGGACCGTGCTCGGGTTTCAAGGTAAGTGTCACAAATTTCTTTTCTTTTTCTTTTTCTTTTTTTTTTTTTTTTTGAGACTCATTGGTCTTTTTAGGGATCCCAACCTATTAAAGGTGGTCAAAAGTACTAGGCCAGATTTTGTAAGGCTTAGGAGGCAAGGCAGTTTTTCAGCTTATAATTAAAACCTAATGTACACAATGTGTGATTAGTTCAAAGTGAAAGAAGTAGGAGTCCACGCCTAGGCATAGGAGTCCACGCCTAGCACAGCTCCGCCTCAGCGGGAGGCCCTTCACTCTAGGGCGGACCCGAGCCTGCAGTTTTTGCATTTTCTCGGTCCGCCAGTGTACCATGCTTCTCTTTAGGCGTAGCGGGCTTCGCCAGCGTATCTCAGAAGTCCTATTTGGGTTCCTTCCGCGCAAATCTAACAACTGTCCATCGATTAATGAGGATCCTAATAAGTGAATAAAAGGGTTCGTATAAGTATAAACATTACATGAAAAATATTATGTACCTTGCCACCGAGGCGAAGCTTCATCCAGTTGTTGGGCAAACATTGTTCTTTGCCCCAATTGCTAATGAGATTAAGAATGATATAATGAGTCCTGAAACACATAATCGTATTCCTACTTAAGACCGAATAGTGAATGAATAGGTATTTCTGATCAGTGCTTTGGCTCATACTGAATCTTCACCCCGGCACTTACGTGCGATGGGCGGGCATGTTACGTTCAGATCACGTCTTGTACCTTCGGGTACCCTATTTATGCTTATGTTCCTCTCATTCATTATTACCAGTCTACTCACGAACCTACTATATATTGAAATATCACTCTTTCCCGTACGTGATCATTAGTAAGAGCCTTGAATGATGAATAAGAAGCAAGCATAAGAAATCGATTATATTATATTGCAATTACATTTTATGTTGTATAGGTACTCCACATTATAATGATATATATACAGAACTCCTACGGGAGATATGAAAGTTCTGTTACAAGAATTATGTATGAGAAACTTCTGTTTATAGAATTACGAATAAATGAAAGATTCTGACATGTCTTTATGATAAATGTATTACGTAAATGTGGACCACTTTAAGAAATTGGTCATATCTATTTCTACTAAGCTATAAACAGCATGGGTGTTTCATCCGTGTGAGTCACCAGAAGAGGACATCCATGGCGTTCCGCATCGAGCAGGGCCCGACATGATAGAAGTCCACTTTATGTAGGTTTTTGTTTCTATTTTGTAATGCATATGTAAAAGTTTTTGCAATAGTGAATTTGTTTATGTACAAGTAAATGGAACTCAGGAATATGTATAAGTCAGTTAAACACCACCACCGTGGTAGTATTAGAATTTTTATTTCTTTATGGTTATGAAATGGGCCCACTAAAGTCGGAAGCGGGTTAAAGGAGTCACCAGGTCCCATGTCTTCTATCTTCGCCCAAGCGAGGGTAGGGGCGTGACATGCTCTGTCAAAAATTTTTTTTTTATTCACATTCAGTCCTCTCATTACAGTGCACAAGTCTTTTAGAAATTTGGCATATGTTGTTGAAGCATATTGTGGAGGAGCAGGTGTTGCATACTGTGGGGGTTTTGGTTTCCATGAGGGATTAGGGTGATTTCTCTAATTAGGGTTTTAAGTGTTACCATATGGTGCATTGGTTGATGATTTAAATTGACCAACAACATTTGTTTTCTCCACAAACATTTCCCTCATTGCTGGAATAGTTGGACATTGTTATCCCAGATGCTGAGTGAACTAACAAATAAAACATGGCTTATTTGGCACAGGAATCTCAGTCATGCAGTTTTCTCATTTCTAATTCTTCCAACCTTCTAGCTAAGGTTGAAACTTTGGCCTTCATGTCCATGTCTTCTGGAAGAGTACATGCCACCCCTTGTACTGGATTGAGGTCTCATTCTTTCCATCTCCCTTAGGTTAGGCTCATCCCAACCTTTTGATGCTTCAGCTACATAACTCATGAAATCCAAAGCTTCCTCTGGATTTTTGCTCATGAAGTCTCCTCCACACATAGTCTCTAACAATTGCTTCATAGCAAGAGAAATACCATCATAAAAATAGCTAACCAACAGCCATGTGTCAAACCCATGGTAAGGACAAGCATTGAGTGCTTCCATATATCTCTCAGCGTAAGAGGCACTCATTTCATTGGGTGAAAAGTTGGAAATCTGCCTCTTCAGTATTTGTTCTATGAGTGGGGAAGAATTTGTTCAAAAATTCAACTGCATCTCGATCCAGGAGTTTCGAATGTCTTGGCTCGGGAGTTGAGCAAAATTTTACTTTATCCTTCATTGTGAAAGGAAAAAGCAAGCCTCATTAAATCCACGGTGGCAGTCTCCTCCTTAGGGAGTCATTTCTGATTCTCTTTCATTATATGCTATGAATAAGGGTTCTCACTCTCCATGCCATGGAAAGTGGGAAGGAGTGATGGCACAATGTAGACTAATGACATCTGCTCGATTGGAGGCATGCGGGAGGGTGCACTCATCTGAGGAGGGTGTATGTGGTCCCTCATGGATCTAAATGCATTGGGATTCCTTTCCACTCCCTGCTGATTCTTGTGGAATACTAACTTTGACTAATCTGCCTTCTAAATTTCTAATCCACTAGAACATAAACTCCTACAAGAAAAACAAGACAACACCAAAGAGAAAAAAAAAACAATTCTTCAGAAAAGGATTTAATGTTAGATTTAAAATATATATAAGATGAAATGAAATTAAGGCAAACTAACGATAAACTACTAGAAGAATAGTAGAGAAAAAAAAATTCACTAGGCTTGTAGTAGGGGATCTAGTGTTCAGTCTTAATTATCAATTTTCACTAAGGCATCATCCACGGCAAACGCATCCCGTTTGATTAAATTAGCGTGAGGTGATAATCAACAAAATTTATAACCTATTACTCATAATGGCGTAGCACTAGCTTACTATAGTATAGTGGTTCTAGGATGATCTGAGAGATGGGTTTCTTCATGGAAATGACTAACAGTGAGGCTTATCTTGTGGAATTTCATTTTGGATATTAGGGTTGTGATAAAAGAGTTGGTTTTAATGGTTAAAACTGAAAATAAAATGGATTCAAATATAGAAAGAAGTCCCTTTAAGTATCGGGTCACTAGGCTTAGGTTCCTTAGGTAAATGAGGGGGTTTTCGGGTCTTTTCCTCTCATTTGGGAGGATAACATATAGTTATCTCCCGAATAGGTTTCTTCATTTGCTTCTCAGAAAAAACTAACCCTCAAATAAATATCCTCTTAGAAATAGCATTCACCTCATTAATGGTCTCAATCGGTAAAAACGCTGTCTTCTTGACTCAACTTCTAATAGTTCACTTGTAAGTGATAACTAGCGAACATCACTGGATCTAGCATTAGTATCAATGAGTCCTGAAAACACCAAATATCAACCATTCAAGGTATTTCGAAGGGATCAAACTAGGATGAAGAAGAACATTAATGTGAGTGAATCACTGCTATTAACATGGAAACCCTTGCATTGCCACAGTTTCACTTGCCTGGTGCCTTTTACTTCAAGGAATGAGAGGTTTTAGTCACTCATCCTCTGAGAAATCATCCTCAAAGGCTGTTTGGCTGAAGGGAAATAGGAGAGAAAATGAAAGAAAATAGAGCTCTAGAGCAAGCTTTTCAAAACTATTTTTTAAGATAATGGCCCCGAATGTCTACAAAGTCTTCTAAGAACATTTCATACCACCAAACCATTACAAATTACCAGTCTTCTAGCTCATAACACTATTACATGAGGATAAGTGGGAAGAAATAAATAAAATGAGAACTAAAAAAGTCAAACAAATGCGAGGAAATTTCCTAGGGGTTCTACAAATTTTATAGTCCAAAATTCGCGGGAGATCTGAAATTTCGTAGCCCACCTAAATTCATGAGTTTGCGAAAATTATAATACCACTATTTGGCAAGGTTGCTTACATTGTTCTTCTACTTATGTACTTCTTCCCCAGCTTACGAAGCTACGAACTGTTGTGCTCTTCATGCTTGTAGCTCAATTCCCACCTTTGAGATATATAGCCTTTGAAACAAAAATTGATTAGTAGCCTTGCTAGGTCCTTAACATGTCAACTAGGTCAATTAGGCTCATTACTACACAAAAAGTGCTCAAAACATGAAGTGTTAAGGGTGTGAATCAGCACTATTTTGGTAGCAATCACTCGAAACCTAGAGTTGAAGGAAAGAACATTAATGACAGTAAATATATGCTTTAAAAACATGGAAACCCCTGCATTGCCACAGTTTCCCTTACCTAGTGCCTTTTACTTCAAGGAAAATTCTTGAAATTCGCAATTCCATTCTGAGATATTTGTTTAAAAACTAAAGTCTATCTTATTTTAAATATATTTATGAAATTGTTTTAAAATTTTTTTTAAAAAAATTATTCTAGAAAATGTCATGAAATTATTCTCAAAAACATTTTTTTAAACGCTACCAAAATCTCAAGGGCCTATTAGCAATATTTTTTAAGACTTTTTGAAATCGAGAAGAAAATTTTGTTTTTTGGAATTTGTATAAAATATAAATGTTTGGCAAGATATTTCAAAATTATACTTTTTAAAAACAAAAGGAAAGTATTTGTTTTTTAAATCCTATTCACTTTGCACGTAGAGTTTATCTAAAGTTCAAGTGTGATGTCTATAATCCCTTTCCATCTATTTATCCTAGAGCCATACCTAAAACTAGATATTTGTTTTAACAAAGAATCTATTATTTTAAAAATAACATTTTATTGCTATTTTATAAATAAAAAATTGTGGAATTTATTTTATATGAATGTAGAATAAAGATAAGACTTATTTAAAATAGGTTAATTACATAAATGAAGTCTCTAAAACTTTTTATTTTTATATTTTGAAGGTGCCATCAGCTTTGTTTTTATTCAATCAAGTATATAAACTTTTAGATTTTCTATTTTGGTATCTTAACTTTATTTTTATTCAATCAAATTATTTAGCTTTTTATTTTTATTTGTCAAACTAACTTTATTTTGTTTAATCAAATGTTTAAACTTTAATTTTTGTTCAATCAAGTGTTTTTACCGATAAAGCTTATTATTATATTTGAATTGGAAAAGTGAATTCAAATGACATTCCATATATAAAATAATAAATGCTTAATGACCTTTCATGAGAGTAAAATGACAATATTATCATTTTCATATTAGAAACTTTACTATATATTTGTTATAATAAAAAAGAAATTTATAAAATTGCCTACTAAAAAATTTAGATAAAAATTTTGGAAAATTAAAAAAATAAAATTTAAAATTTTTTAAAAATTAAATTTTAATTATCTTTTATTATTTTTACTTGTTTTCTAAGTATTAATTGAAATATAATTATGTATAAATAATTACAAATAAAAAATTAGATATTAAAATTATTTTAAAAATAATTAAAATTTTTATTTTTATCTCAATTCCATAGCATCCAATTTTATCAATTTGTTTTATACTATAACGAATTAATAGTAAAAATTCTAATGTGAAAAAGATAATATTGTCATTTTACCTCATTAAAGGTCATTTAAGTAATTTTCATCATTTTTATATGATAAGAATGTTATTTAGATGCAATTTTTGCTTATTCAAATATCATAAGCTTTGATTGGTCAGATGGATTTGATTAAACAAAAATTTAAAATTGAAACATTTGATTGAACAAAAATAAAGTTGAGACATTGAAATAGGAAAAAAAATTACACACTTGATTGAACAAAAATACAGTTGAAACACAAAAATAGAAAAAATAAAAAAGTTTAGACCCTTGATTGAACACAAATAAAGTTGAGACACCAAAATAGAAAAAATGAAAGGGTATTACCGTTCATGTAATTAACCCTTTTAAATAAATAAATTTACAATTCCATAATTAATAGTCTTTTTTAGTTATGGAATAGTTTTGTACCACTTGGGGATGGCAATATCAGTTCTTTCAGGTATTGAACTGACCCGTCCTATTAGGACGAGTTTGGAAATGTGGTGATTGGGTATAATATGGGTATGGGAAATTTTTGAAAATCCGAAGCGGGTTTCAAACGGGGATGGTTTTTATCGTGTGCCCCGCCCTGATAGTATGACCAAATTACAAGTTAAACCCTTAAGATTTTTATAATGCTAGATAAATCCTACTATATATGTAACACTTATGCTGTGCCCTATAGATTCTTCCTCTCAATCTCAATCTCGACCTAGATCTTCTTCCTCTCAATGCCTCCTCCTCTCACAGGGACTAACCTAACCTTTGGCCTCAATTGTTTCCCTCTCTTCAAGTCATTGCAAACCATTTCCTATCTATAAATTCATAGGCAAATCTCCAATGAAGTTAAAGAAGAAGTTTTTTTGTAGTGCTAGGGTTCATTCTTCCTCTTTTCTCAACGGCATGGCTTCTTCTTCTTCTTTTTACTCATTTTTGTAACAACCCGATTTAATAATTTTAGGTTTTATTCAATATTTTAGGTTTTAGTTAGTTCTAATGCGTATTCCTTTTCTTATTAGATTTATTTTAGAATTTTGAGATGAATTATAAGTCTTATGAAATTCCTTTTAAGACTCCGTATGGGAATTGCTTCTTATTTGATTCTCTTTAGGATTTTGCTTTTTATTTATAAAAGGGGACTAGCCCTCTCCATAAATCATTGAAGAAAATTATTTTATTTTATTTTACAGTGGTATCAAAGCAATAATTCTGGCACCTAGCAATGACAAATGGAACTATAGCACATGAAGTTTGACAGTTAGAAGATTCTGTTAAGCGGTCAAAGGAGACCCTAGACCAACAAACAACAGAATTGAAAGAGTTAGACCGTATTATGATAGCAATGAACCTTAAGATTGATTAATTAGTAGAAAAATCAATGGTTGTATGAGCTTGGTGATGAAATTCCAACCAAACCAAGAACATGGTTTGCCCCTAGCACAATGCATACCCAAACCAAATATTCTAAATTGAATTTTCCAACTTTTGATGGGGAAAATCCTACAATTTGGTGTACAAGTGTGAAACATTTTTCAAGTACAATGAAGTTCCAAAACCAGAAAAAGTAGGAATTGTCTCTATTCATTTAGAAGGTAAGACCTTAAACTGGTTTCAAGGTTATTGATGAGTAGCACATATTATTTTGTAATTATTCTTTATTATTCTTTTCCTTTTATTTTATTTTTATTTTATTCTTATTTTGTTTAGTTTTCTATTCTCTTCTTTTTCATATAAATATGTGTATAGACATGTATTAATTAAATGAAATATGAAATCCTTTCTCTCTTCACATGGTATCAAACATGTGAGATTAAGACTAGGGTTTTCAAGCTATGGTGATTATGTAGCGGTTGTGATTGTGTCTCGTCCGATCATCAATATCATTACCTTTACCTTTCACGCACCACCACCTTTGCCTTTGGGATCAATGTGTGTGATTTAGTAACCATATAGTGATCGTGTCTTGTTGATTACCCATTTGACAACTAGCCTCATTCGGTACCTGTCGGCTGACCATGCACGGGGTTTAGCCGTAGTTAATTCGGCGAAAGCTCATCTAGTGGTGGTAATACCGATCTAGTCCTTATCAACTCGTCATGTAGTCAATTCCGACAACCCATCTAGTGGTAGGTACTCGCTGGTCGCATCGACTCCATCGAACACAAGAATTTCTTGATGATGTTAGAATCCCGCATTACCGCTGACATCCGATCTACCCATTGGATATGATTAAGTGCATATGTAACAAGTTTGGTGCATATGACTTATATGCTCCAGCTTGAGGGGGAGTGCTAAGTATCACATATTATTTTGTAGTTATTATTTATTATTATTTTCCTTTTTTAATTTTTTTATATTCTTATTTTGTTACATTTTTTATTCTTTTCTTTCCTGTATAAATATGTGTATAGACATGTATTTTAATTGAATGAAATCACGAAATTCCTTCTCACTTCCATGATTATGAGCCTCAGATAAAGTATTGAATTGGAAGACATTTGATACGAACATAACAACAAAATTTGGACAAGAAACGTATGACAATTCGATTGGTCACGTCACGAGGCAAATCTCATATGTGCACGACTATCGGAAACAATTTGAAGCACTGATGGTAAAAACTAGAGGTTTAACAAAGGAATTTTTTATACGATGCTTTGTCAGCGGTTTGATGGATACAATAGAAAACCAAGTCATGATATTTAAGCCTACTACTCTAAGTCAGGCTTTAGGATTGGCATTACTACAAGAGAATACCATAAAGGTGATGATTAAAGAAGTCGTATTATCATCTAAAACCTCTACCAATCTGGAGCCAAATATGCAAGAGGTGGAACAAGAAACTTCTGGACAAATTCTCTCGATCAAGAAATTATCTCATGTTGAGATGCAAAAAAGAATGAACAAAAAACTATGCTACTATTATGACGAAAAATACAAACCGAGACATAAGTGTAGAATGAGGCAAATTTATGTGTTAGATGGGAAGGAGGGATGGCGACATGGTTGGTGAAATTAGAACCTAATGAATAGGACTGATGAATTAATGTCTTTGAGGACAAGGCTTTTTTTGGAAGGGGTCGAGTGGCAGGCTTAGTTGTGATTTTGGGTTTTATTCGGTATTTTAGATATATGAGTCCCTCCACGAGGCAAGAAGAATGCTCGGAAGTCACGAGGCCATCAATGAGGGCCTTCGCATCGCCCTACCTTTAGTGATGCCATTAATGGGGCATCCCGCAAGGCAAGGGAAGAGGCAGGTAGGAAGCAGAACCAGTTGGTTCAAGCCCTTAGGAACGCGTCAGTATTGCCCGAAGGTACGATGCCACTAGTATTGCCAGCAGACATGATGCCACCAATGCCGCTTATCACGCCTTTGAGTACAGGCCAGCGTTCTATATGCCTCCTACGGCCTAGTCGTAGACCAGTAACATGCTCTCTTCGCCCTAAGGCAACACATTTCTTGACTATGAAGGCCACCTTCGCATGTTTGTCATACCAGCTTTCGCCATGTTTGATGGCTCATTACCGATCCTTATGCTCCCATTATAATCGGAGATGATACTAAATCTGACAACGACCAAGCTGTTTCCGACCGAGTTTAGAACCTCACGATAACGGTTCTGAGCTCCAGCAATTCAATAAATCTATTCAACGAACCATGGCCGCATTCATATCGCAGTATCTTTGCTCGGTGCGACAAAAGAGAAACATTAGCTCCTTACAAACTATTCTCAAGCAAGAAGGGGAGTCTATTCAGAATTCACTAGGAGGTTTGGGCAAGTCGTGCAGCAGGTAGAATCATATAGCATGGACGCGATCCTCCAAAACTTTAGGAGAAGCTTTGGACCATCTACTCCTTTCTTCCATTCACTATCTTTAGACCAACAACAATGGAAGAATTACTCTGAGGCAGGTTGTCCGTACTCAATGCTAGAGGACAATATCCGTCTGTGACAGAACGAGTCCTTGATTACAAACCAATAAAATTTGAGGAAAATAGCCATCTAGGAAGAAACCGTCGAGTCCAAGGAAGGTCGAGGCGAAAGCATGGCGATCGTGACCGGTCGCAAGTAGAAAGAGAGCTCCCCGCAAATTTACCCTCTTGAACATCATAAGAGAAGTTGTACCCATCATTAAGCGACTTGCTAGAGTTCAAATGCTTTGCACCAATCAGACGGATCCTTCAAAGAAACAAATCGCCGCGGTCTGGCTATCGCGCATAGAGATCATGGGCATGGGACGATAGGTGTAGCTTTAAAGTTCATAATTGGAAAAGCTTATCAAGGCGGACACCTCGAGGTATGTCGAAAAGTTGACCGCAAAGAATCGGGGTAAGCGGCGAGATAGAGTTATAGTGGACGGCAATCCCATCGAATCCAGACTAGCCTAGGCTTCATATACTAGGATGGAGTATCATTAGCTAATACCAGTCAAATCGCCAATAGAAGAAGCTCTTGAGAACCACCACAGTTAACGCTAGGGTAAATTCCATCCACACGGAGGGCATCCATGAAGAAACCAGTCCAATAGATGGTCTCATATCCTTTCCTCCTATCAACCCGAACAGGGTCATTGTGCCCCACTTTGATGCACTGGTGCTCACCTTCTGCATTAACAATTTTGCTGTCCACAAGGTACTAGTAGACCTGGCGGTCACGGCAGTTGTAGAAATCACCGACCTTGAGCATATAGAGCTCTCCTTAGGTATGCTGAACTTAGCCGAGTGAATCCTCTCTTGTTTAATGGATCAACTACCGTAACCCTAAGAGATGTCGCGCTCCTTGTAAAGGCAGGGCCAGTCACTCAGCAAGTTTTGTTCTCAATTGTCTAGGACTTAGGTCCTTACAACGCCATAATGGGGTAGACTGGATCCTCAATAGGAAATTTATTCATGACTACCACAAAATGGTCGGCTATTTGACGGCGATTGAGCATCATTGACCTTTTAAACGTCATTGACCGCCGCGATAATGTTATCAACTATCTATACGAGAATAGAGATAGGAGAAGAACTCTGAAAATCCTCTCATCAAAAATCAAACCCCCGCATAGCAATCATAGTTCGTCACTCAAATCAAGGTGGAAGGGAAGGACCCACTAGTTGTGGATCCCCTAGAAAAGGAGAGTTGGGCGGCTGGGAGGGATTCAATTACGTGGAGGTTCTCTCTAACTTGGAGTGAAGAAAGGGAACAATTAGTACTCGTGCTATTAAATAATATAGATGTATTCGCCTGAAGCCACTCATATATGATTGGAATTAACCTGACGGAAACCTCTCGCAAGCTGAATATTATCCCCACCGCCAAACCAGTAAGACAGAAAGTGAGGCATTTTCACCCAGATCGCCATCAAATTATCGGGCGAGTTAGACAACTAACGGCGGGTTTCATCATGGTAAGTACCCCGAATGGCTAGGCGTGGTGGTGGTTTCAAAGAGAAGCGATAAATTGGTTAGTGTGCCTTAGATTACAACACACCTCAACAAAGCATGCCCAAAAGATAGCTTTCCCTTGACGCATATAGATTAAATCGTTGATGCCATAGTCAGGCACGGAATATTGTCGTTTCTGGCCGCTTTCTCTGGATATCACCAAATTCCCATGCACCCGTCTAACGCAGAGAAAAAGGCCTTCATTACACCACAAGGATTATATTGCTACAATGTGATGCCTTTTTGTAACACCCCAAATTATACCCTAATAGTTTTATGGCATGTTTAAAGTAAAATGGAAGTCAAATTGTGTTTTTCATAAATTTCCGGGTTAAGTGTGAAAAATTATATAATCAGAATTTTTAAAGAAGTACAAAGGATAAGTGGTAAATTATCAACTTAAGGACTCAAACGACATTAAGCTAAAAGATTGTATGCTATTGTATGAATTTTGATAATCAGGTGTGTAAATGAAATTACCATGAGGGACTAAAATGCAAAAGATGGAAAATTAGAGCTAAATGCCTTTTTTCAAACATGACCTTATAACAAGTGGAGATAAGACCAAAGATTTGTCTCTAGAAATCATTTTTTTCCCATTTTTGCTTTGGGGAGCTAGGGCATTCGGGTGGTATTGTGAAGGAGACCAAATTGGTTGCTCAATCCATTTCCATGCTCTCCATGTGCAAGTAAAGAGAAAGAAAGTAGAAGAAATGAAAAAGGAAGAACAAGAGAAAGAGAGAAGAGAGGAAGAGAAGGTTCCAAGAAAATTAAGGTTAGGAAACTACCCTAATTTCTCCCTCTTTGTTTTGTTGTTTTTGTTGGTTTGAGTTGGGTTTAAAGTTGGTTTTGATTGTTATTTGGTTGTGGTCCTCAATTGAGGAATTTTAGTATAAAGGAAATGTTGGGGTTTTAAGGGAAATGCTATCAAAAAATTTCCAAAACCGTAAGTGAATTATTTGGTCATAACTTTGTCTAGAGTGCTCCGATTTAGGAAATCCCAATTGGAGAGGAAACGTAATGTAACACCCCAAAATATACCCTAGTCGTTTTCGACATGTTTAGGGTATAATATAAGTTAAGTTTGTCTTATTCCGGAAATTAAGAGACTAATATGAAAAACGATAAGCCGGAATTAGTATGAGAGGAAAGGGTAAAAAGGTCAAATTGTAAAAGAAGGATCCAATGGTCATAAAGTTAAAAGTTGATAGGCTAAATTAGAATATAGGATGAGTGTGATGCAAATGAGAAGAGAATGGAAGGGCTAAATAGCAAAATGGAGAAAATAAGCCAAAAATGGCTTTCCAAACGTAGCCTTAAAATGGATAAGATGAAATTAGGTGAAATTTTCTAAGAGAAGATATTTTCTCACTTTGAAAAGGAGTTTAGGGCTCCCAAGTAAGAGAGAAGAGAAAGAGAAGAAGAAGAGAAGAGAAAAAAATTAGAGAAAGAAAGAAAGAAATGTTTTGCAAGAGATATAAAATTGTAAAATTATGAATTTTGTATGGAATCTAACATTTAGTGTGGATTACTTGGATTTTCTTGTATGGGTACATGTTTTGAGTTGTGGGTTGTAAGAAACCTAACCCTAGAATGAAATCTTGTATGGAATCAAGAGTATGGAATCCTCATTTGAGGTTGGATTCATGGTTTAATTGCAAAGTAATGGAGTTTGGGTTAGAACAAACCCTAACTAATCCTTATGTTTGGTTTGTGTATAGGTTATATGACCCATTATTAGAATTGTTTAGAATAATTCATGAAAGGTTTTGAAGAAAGATATGTATTGGAAGATGAGTTGGAGTAGAATGGGAGTTCTGAGATGAATATGGAGTGGGTTTTGATGTGTATATTGATTGTGAGTTGATTTTTGGTAGAAAAATATTGGAAAATGGGAGAAAAACCACCTTTTCTGGAAATTTTCGAGGGGTGGTACGAGTTGCTGACAGTGGTACCGGTACCATAAGTGTGTAATCAGAAGCTGAGTGGAGTCTTGGAATTATCTTTGTTCTAGATTTAGACCCGGGTGTTCGTATTTTGGCCATACCTTGGTTATTTCTTGTCCGATTTGAGTGATTCGAGTGTCTAGTTAAAATAGACTTCAAGGAGAACAAAATACCTTGAAATAGGTACCTTCAAATTATGACTCCATTTGGCCCAGAAATTCACTCAAAGTGGGGCTATGTTCAAGCCAATTTCTGCTTCAGTTTTGATCATAGAGTAGTCCGGGTTGTTTAGGACATAACTCGAGTTTCGGTGCTCCGATTTGGGTGATTCCAGTTGGAGAAGAACCCTTAGCACTTTAGCTAGAGTACAAAGAACCAGTATTAGATGCTAGATTAAGACCCCTGAAATGAGTATTTCAAACTGACTAGTTTGGCATGAAAATGCCATAACTTGAGTTTGGATGATTCAATTGGAATGATTCCAATTTCTAAGTAAAGTAGATTCATAAAGGAACAAGAATACATGAATGAGGTGTGAATACATAGGGGTCATACTGTACAAGTATATGAGCAACAGGCATGAAACAGGAAAAATATAGGAAATGCAATATGTATAGATGTGCTCATGAAACATGAATATGATATGAAATATGAAAACGAACTGAAACATGAACATGAACATGAAAGACAATATAACGCAGACATAATGTGGCAGCAAAATTGCCTATTATAAGACAGTAAGTTACCGAACTCACATAATTATAGGACTGCCTAAGACCAGTTATTGAATGACATTTGCACCTCACATTGCATTAGAGCGAGGCAGTATAGTACTTGACACTCTACGATTAGTCTGTGGCACTCTGACGTCTTCGGCACATTAGTCTTCGGTACTCTCGGTGTACTTGATGCTCTCTTTTTAGTACTTGGTGCACTCTACGATTGGTCTAGCGGCACTCTGTCGGTGTTTGGCCTCTACTTTGTGCTACGACACCTCGATCTTTATCTTGTCTGGCTTTGGGTATTTATTGTGTTGTGTCCTCTTCATTCAGTATTACTGGTCTAGGCAATCCAACAGTTATATGATAAGACTTTGAATAAAGAATAAGAGTAAAGAAATTAATATGGTAAAGAATGCAGATATACTACGGGTACCTACGTATCTATTACGTGGCACCTACGGGTACCTACATGTATACGTACGTGGTACCTCTGGTACTTTTGTACAAGTAAAATCTCTGTAGTACCTACGAGTACTTCTGTATCTGAAATACAAGAATAAGTTCCGTAATACAAGTATAAGATCCGTAATACAAGTATATGCTCCGTAACACAAGTATAAGATCCGTAATACAAGTATATGCTCCGTAATACAAGTATAAGATCCGAAATACAAGAATAGCTCTGTATCATAAGTATAAGTTCCATAAGACAATTATATGCTCCGTATCTAGTATAAGATCTGAAATACAAGAATAAGCTCTGTATCATAAGTATAAGTTCCACAAGACAAATATATGCTTCGTAATACAAGTACAAGATCCAAAATACAAGAATAAGCTCCGTAATACAAGTATCAGATCCGTAATACAAGTATAAGATCCGTAATACAAGCATAAGATCCGAAATACAAGAATAAGATCCGAAATACAAGAATAAGATCCGAAATACAAGAATAAGTATAAATTATGTAGTACCTATGGGTACCTCGGTATCTGATTAATTTCTGTAGTACCTACGGGTACCTCCATATAAGCTCCGGATAAGGATAAACTCGATGTGCCTACGAACGTATGAGTATAAGTTAGTAGTACCTACGGGTACTTTTAATTAAATATAAGTTGATATAAGCACAAGTATGTGTCTTTTTGGGACATTTGAACAAGTAGTACTGCAATTACTTCTAGTATAAGAATAAGTTCATAATCACCCGTTATCAGTTCCATAATATCTGTAGTACCTACGGGTACCTCCGAACAAGTGTAAACTCCGTAGTATAAGTATAAGCCCTATGGTATAAGTATAAGCCTTGTAGTACCGAAGGGTACCTCTGTATAAGCATAAGCTATGTAACTCCTACGGGAGATAAGTATAAGTAGGTGACCTATGGGAGATAAGTATAAGTATGTGTCCTACGAGAGATAAGTATAAGTATAAGCTCAGTGCCGCATACGAGGAATCTGAATAAGTATGTGTCCTACAGGAGATAAGTATAAGTATGTGTCCTACGGGAGATTGGAATAAGAATAAGTCTGCCATAAGTGTAAGATCTGAGTAAGTATAAGTTTGCTATAAGTATAGGATTCGATCTGGTATCTGAGAGATTTGAACAAGCATAAGTTTGTTACAAGGATAATTATGTATGTAAATGTGTTATATGAATTCCTGAAGATTCTGAGATCTGTTATTGTTATATGTTTATTATGATTCATTATAAATGCATGTGTACCAGTATAAGTTATAAGATACGTTTCCCACTAAGCGTAAAGCTTAGCACGGGTTCTTAATCCGTGTAGGTACAGAGGAGGACATCTGCAATCTTCCACATACAGCTGGGCCAGCACACTAGTAGGGGTTCATCACAATAGGTTCTGCACTCTAAATATGTAATTGAAATGTAAAGTTGTTTTTGTATATGTATAAGTAAATGGGACTCAGTATATGTGTATAGATATTGATGAACACCACTTCGGTGGTAGTTCTTTTGTATATGTAAATGATTTTTATTATTACAGAAATTGTTTGTATACCCACAGGTACAAGTTCAGCTATGAAAAAAAAAAAAAACAGGTAAAGAGTCCCAATATATAGTCTCGCGCCCTGAACCCGGTTCGGATCCGCCTTTAGGTCGGATAGGGAATGAAGAGTGTGACAAATAAGACACAATGAATACATTTTTCCAAGAATAGCCAAAGTAGTAATATCACTTTAAGACCCTCGAATTTGGGTCTAAGACGGTCTGATTCTATTTTGAAAGCTATATGATCCAGTTATTTGACTCTCTCCTGATTAGCTCCAGATTGGATGATTCGATTGGAGAAGAACCACTGCTCTTAAGTAACCTTAAAAAATAAGTAGGAGGAACTAGTGTCAAATTATGGAGTTCAAATCTCTGAAATCGGTCTCACAGTCGGGTACCAGTGTAAACCGGGCAAACAAACCAGTTTGGCATTAAAATGTCATAACTTGAATTTGGATAATTCAAATGGAGTGATTCCAATTTTTGAGTAAAATAGATTAATAGAGGAACAAAGTACATGAAGGAAACATGTTGAGATTTGAACTCATTGTACACTGAAATTAAGGGAGTAGGACCACATTTTGAAAGGATTTTCATGTCCTCTCCTATAGGATTTTGAGACATCTAAATGTCTCTTATATACTCTTAAAGTATTATTGGGGATGGTTTTGTATGAATATAATCAGTATAACTTAGCTAAGTGAGATAAAGAAATTGACCTAAAAGTTATATGATTTAATGCTAAATAATATGAAATAAATAGAATTGAATAATAAAGGACATGAATTCTCGTCATGTGAAGAAAAGAGAATACAAGGATAGTTGGTATATAAAGTAGCATAAAATATATTCCTATGATGATAAGAGATATGTGAAAGTGCTCTTTATGAATATGAGAATAATAGATAGTGAGTATCTCATATGCATACATGATAACGATAGTTATTCATGTATGTGGGATATAACTCTTGGCAATGTAAAATTAATTGCTGCTTATGACCGGGTAGATGGATAGATGGGCATGCCTATTAGGGAATCGATTGTTCTGTATACGGATATAGATTGGCCCAGTTTGAGTCATTATTGCGCGACCCCAGTTTGGGTCACTCTGATCTGATCTGGAAATAGAGATCACTATCGCGTCTGATCAAATAATTACCCTTTAATTTTTATCTGAGTCCTTTTCGTGTCCACTTCTTTGGAAAATGGGCATGACACACATGTAAAGAGATGAAGAGATATGGATAATGAGACAAATTATAAACATAGGGAAGTATTGTATTATATAATAGAAATATAAAATACATGAATAGTCATTGTCGCATGACTAAAATGATATGAAATTCTATAGACAAAAACACGGGAAGTTAGCATAACGCAGAGATTAACCCTCTTGAATTAAATTATCTAATTGTGGTAAGTTCATGGATTATTGTAACTTACAAGTTTATAAGATTATATATATATGCATAGCAAGTTGTGTGAGTATTAGAATGTGATGATCATGGTTAGTGGTCATCCATGCATAAGGATCCTCACTAAGCTTTATGCTTCGCACGGGTGTTTATCCGTGTAGGTACTGAGGAGGCAGCTAAAGAACAGGACATTCCACATCAACATCAAAGGCCATCTCAGTGATAGGTGCTCACTTGTAGTGTTTTTTTAATATTTTGATACAGGCAGAGTATAATGTATATAAATTTTTGGAGTCATGATGAAAAGGATTTGTAAATAATATGTAAGTGATGCTTTGAGCGACTTCACATAGTAAGGGTATGATAGTGTGGTTGTATGTAATATATGTTAAATAATATGATTATATTTAAGAATATTTGGAAGCCCCCTTTCAGTTAATCGGAGTTTAAAGTCTACGAGTTCGTGACACCCTTTCCTAACACGGAAGGTGTCGGGTTGGGGTTATCACACTTTTGGCTTGAAGAATGCCGGAACAATTTATCAAAGGTTGGTAACTAAAATTTTCCAACCGCTGTTAGGCAAAATGAAACCATGAAAAGTCTATATCAATGATATGCTTGTAAAATCCAAAAAGCGCTTCAATCGCACAAAGCATCTACAATAAGCCTTTGAGCTATTACAAAAGTACAGCATGAAACTCAACCCTTTGAAATGTGCATTCAGAGTCAGTTCGGGCAAATTTTTAGACTTTATGGTGGCCTAGAGAGAAATAGAGGCCAATCCCATTCAACTCAAAGCTATAATCGATTCTCAAGTTCCTACCTTCAAAAAAAGAGTAAAGTAACTGACTAGTAGGCTACTTGGCTCTTGAAATTTATTCATATCTCAGTTATCAAATCGAGCTAAAACTTTTATCACTCTAAGGGGAGCCAAAAGGGCTGGGTGGAATGAGGAATGTGATCAAGCTTTCATGGCAATCAAACAATATCTTCTTGACATGATTACATTGTAGCCCAACTTGACGATACCTCTATGCCCACAAGCGGTTTGAAGTCTCGGTAACTCTGACTTTGTTTAAAGAAGATGAAAACTAAAAACAAAGACCAATATTCTTTGAATCAAATCTCTATCTGAAGTAGAAACTAGGTATACATGTCTTGAACAAGCAGCACTAGCCCTCCGTGTGGCAACCAAGAAGCTTTGCCCCTATTTCTAGGCACACCTTATCATCGTGCTAACCAATCTCCCTTTGCGAAGCACTATTCACAAGCCTGGCCTATCGGGGAGGATGGTCCGGTGGGCGATTAAGCTAAGTGAATTCGGTATTAAATATAAACCTCACTTGGCAATGAAGGGGCAGCTGCTGGCAGACTTTTTAGCATAAATCCCCCAGTGTGATGTGGACCCGGATAAAGCTAGCTAGTGGATCCTTAATGTAAATGACGCATCTCGACAAAGGGGAATTGGAGTTGGTTTGCAACTTAAAGCCCCAACTGGGGAAAGGATGGAACAGGCCATACGATTGGACATCCCCGCGTCTAATAATGAGACTAAATACGAAGCAATCCTAACCGAAATCAACCTCGCAACGTCCGTATCTTCTCTGAAAAAATCATCATGCAGTGACTCTCAGCGGTGATAGGGCAAAGTAAACAAAGGAAATACGAAACACAAAACTGACGCATGATGAAGTATGTATGTACGGTTAGCTTCTGACTAGAGTTTGCGGCAGGAAACTTGAGCATATCCCGAGAGGTTCAAATGAAAGGGCAGATGTTTTGCAGCCCAGTGGTCGCGTCCCTCCCAATAAAAGAAACGGTATTCCTCCCTTTCTACTACCAATCGGCATCGTCAATTACTACCAACCAAGTGAACGAGATAGATGAAGCATGCTCTTCTTGGATCACGCCAATAGTACATTATTTAAGCTTGGGAGAACTGCCCGATAATAAGGTTGTAACCCGTAAGCTCTAAGTTCAGGCGGCTAGATTTTCCCTTGTGAATGGGCAGTTATATAAACGCTTTTTGGGTGGGCCGTATCTTAAGTGTCTCACCACTTAGCGAGGCGGGTATATGCGAGACTCCGTGAAGGAATGTGCGAGCCATCCAGTGGCAGGGCTTTGGCTCATAGGGCCCGTACGCAGGTGTATTGGCGGTATGAGAGCGAGATCTGACCACTTCCCTACGTCAGGAAGTGCAACCTCTGCCAACAACAAGCCCCCATCTTAAAGGTGTCGGCTCAAGATATAACCACTATCACAAGCCCCTGGCCCTTTGCTCAATGGGGAATTGATATAGTCGAACCGCTGCCTACCGCCCTAACTCAGAAGAAGTTATTATTGGTAGCCACCGACTATTTCAGCAAATGAATAGAAGCTGAAGCCTTCACCTCCATCAAAGATAAGGATGTTGTCCAATTTGTGTGGAAAAGTATAGTCTGCCGATTCAGAATACCTCAGGCCACAGTTTGATAGTAGAGTATACAGAAATTTTTGCCAGGAGTTGAAGATAAAAAAATTATACTCAACCCCACAGTACCCACAGAGCAATGGCTAAGCGGAAGCATCTAACAAAACTCTCTTTACAGCTTTGAAAAAGTGTCTACATTCAGCTAAAGGAAAATTGGTATACGAGTTACCAAGAGTTCTTTGGGCCTATAGAACAACTAGCCGGAATTCGACTGGAGTATCACTGTTCGCCATCACCTACGAGATGGAGGCCATAATTCCTACATAAATTAGGGTGCCCACACTTCAAGCGGAAATCCCTGAAAAGGCTAATATTGAAGTCATTGCCAAAGATTTAGATATGATAGACGAACTTCATGAAGTCGCCGCTGTACGTATAGCATCATACCAACAAAGAAAAGCAAACCTATATAACAGGCGTGTAAAATAACGTGCTTTCTGAGCTAGAAACCTAGTCTTGAGAAAGGCCTTTGAAAATACGGTCGACCTAACAACCAGCAAATCCCAACCGAATTGGGAGGGGCCATACGTGATAGTAATAATGGGGGCATCCGGATCGTACGCATTAAATAAACTAGACGAGATTCTAGTGCCCAAGATGTGGAATGTTATGCATCTTAAAAGGTATTATCAATAAAATTTTCTTTAAAAGTATTATCAATAAAATTTCCTTTGGAGTATTTTCTTTCAATTCTGGAATAGTCCCCATATCGAAGTCCATAAGTGGCTCCTAGCCTATAGGCACATATCGAAGTCCAGAAGTGGCTTCTAGCCTACTGGCACATTTCAAAGTCCAAAAGTGGTTCCTAGCCTGCTTGCACATACCATTAAAGATCATAAGTGGCTCTTAGCCTATTGCCACATACCAAAGACCAGAAATGGCTCTTAGCCTGCTGTCGCATACAAAAGACTAGAAGTGGTTCTCAGCCTGCTGGCACACACCAAAGACCAGAAGTAGCCCTTAGCCTGCTAGCACATGTCAAAGTCCAGAAGTGGCTCTTAGCATGCTAGCACATGCCAAAGTCCAAAAGTGGCTCCTAGCTTGCTGGCTAAAGCCAAAGCCCAAAAATGGAGCTTTACTAGCCCGTATGCAATCTATACTGGCTCCTAGCTTATAACAATGATATCCTTTGAGCAACTATCCTAGTTAAAAGCAACTACCCTAGTCAAGATTCATAGTAGAGAGTTGTGAAAAGGAAGACATCAATTGCAAATTTAAGAGAAGTTACAAATTACGCCAATGGCGTCAATAGTTCCATAAAAACATATGTACTCTGGCAGCTGTATGAACCCATTACAAAAACTTCAAAAAAAAAAAAAAAAAGAACTTAAGATGTTTCGTCGAAATCCCCAAATAAGCGCAAATTCTATCGCTTCTCACGTCATTCGATGCGCTCGTCAGTTGCGGGCCTCACGCATATCGACCGAGAGCACTTAGGGTTCACGAAGAACTCCGAAGGAAGAGGGTCGGCAGAATCGAGCATGCCATCTGGAACTTCCGGTTGATCACCACATATGTTGTGTTTGAACATACAACATCTGTCACCGTAGGCAAAGATTAGCTCCAAGGCATTCTAGTAGTCCTCCTCCATGGCCGCTTTGTCCTTACCCGCTTGAGATTGAAGGGAAGACGCTTCATCTTTTGCCACCCCGATCTCCAACAAAAGAAAGGTTCGTTCAACCTTCAAGTGAGCAACCTCAACCTTGCGCCTAGCCTCCTCTGCAACCGCCAGGGCATCTTGGACCCTATCCAGCTCACCCTCCGCCCGTGCCTTCCCATCACCAGCCATGACAGCAACCAGCTGTGCGATCTGAGCTTCAACCTTGGCTTTATCCTTCTCCTTCTCTGCACTCGTAATCCTCTCTACACCCTCCTTAGCCTTCCGTTCCTAGTGCTTGGACCTTGCCTTGACCTTGCCTAGGCCATCCTCTAAGGCGTGATGCCTGGAAGCAACAGACTGAGCATGGCATCGCAGCTTCTCGGTGTCGTATGGCCGAAGATGAAGCTCGTTATGTTGGCGTGCCATATTCCGGATATTAGTGATAACCTGTGGAAGAAAAGGTGTTAGAAGAAAATCACAGCATGAGACTCACATTCAAATGTTAGAAGTCTGTTCATACTAGCTCAATCGTCTCGTTAAAGTCGTGGTTACGAATATACATTCCGCCCTCAACCACACGCTAGTAGGACTTTTTATCTAAATAGCCGGGGAAGGGAATGGAATACTTTTCAGAAATAGCCACCATCGATATCCGAAGGTTGGTGGGGTAGAGTTCGAGCATATCAGCGACAGAAGCTTCCCTCTAATCGAAGGGGTTCCAGCAGTCAATAATTGACTAGGCGGAATCTAGACCAAGAACAAACGCGTCCACAGAAGAATGATCCCACTTCATCGATTTAACCAATGAGTTCAGCACCAGCCTGTCAAGACCCCTTGGCCTGCGGCGGCTACCAATTGCGAGGTTGAACTGTCTAGTCGAGAACAACAGGCGAACGGTTGTCTCTCCTATGTTTCCTCGCCATTACCGTTATCGGCCGAGTGGACTCCCCAACCGTAAACTTCCTCTAAGGATACGCAAGCCTCCCTGTAGGCATCCGCGGCACTCCGGGCTGTGGGCGGCCTTCAAAGGATCGGTCCAGAGAAAGTAACTATCGTCTGGCTCTTCTAAGCCTCCTCCTCCGGGACCGATTGTTCGAGTGTCACGTCAGTACTCTAGAGCCGTGGTGTTTTCCTCGAGCACTCAGCCTCGTCATAGCATCCGCACTGCAAACCCAATAGCAAGACTAGACATGTCGTCCTCATTCTCCTCATCCTGCTCACTTGCAATTTGGAGAACGGGACAGACACCCTAAGTCCCTCCTGTAGGAGGAATTGGATCCGCTCAGTCCACAAAGTCTTCTAACCTCGTGCCTGCAACCTTTACTCGCTTACCCTTCTTACTCTTCTTCTTCAGATCCCTGGGGCAAGCTGATCTTGTACAACCAAAGCACTGGTCGCCGCATAGCTAGTCAGACTCGGTGATCATTGATCTTTGGGAGCGGTCAGGAGAATCTGACGATTTTTAAGATCAACTATATCAAATAATCGGCTCACGGATGGCGACAGACTGCAGAAGGAAATGGGCCGGGCGCCTAACTCCGTAGTTCTCACATACAGAGGAGCTCGTGATCAGGCACTTCTCCGCGATCTTAAGTAGTCATCTATCAAGCATCCAGTCGGTCTTCTCCCCACCCAAATTTAACTAAACGACCTCGCTCTATGCCTACCTACAAAAAAGTTCAGAAAATAAAGGGCATGTCAAACACAAACGGCTTAGGAAGTACTTATTCCACCAAGTCGAAACAAACTCGAACGAGAAAGAAATGATCTATATCAAATGCCTAAGCCTTAAAGAGTCCGGTGTCTTATACCATGCACCTTTTAACCAAACAACCCTTCGTCACCTGGAGTCTAGAGCCAGCCATAAATTGCAATCGAGGGCTATGGGCCGATATAGATAGGCAGCCCCCAATCCCAAGCTTCAAAGTTTAAATAAAACAAATCTCTACCAGCGAAATGTCCAACTGATAGAGAAAGTTTAGCACACTACATGTCAACAGCAACTAGTGAAGTGCAGAAACTACTTCACAAAAAAGACGGACGGAAGCCGAAGTCCAAAGAAGAACTACTCTAGGTGAAATAAACTGGTATTATCTCGCCCCTCCTATGGTCGGTAGCCTCACATTTGAAACATCGAGTTTGATGACGACAGAACTGATCAAGGATCTCAATTCCTCTATAACATGTAAAACGCATCAGCCGCTTACTACGGCTTACTTCCCGAGAGAGGTCTCCCTCTACGCCCCAAACCCTAATCGGGGTAGAAGTCTCTTCACGACCTCTCACATTCTACAGCAACAAATGTGTGGGGATCAGCTTGAGCAACGAATGCGACAAAACCTTTAAAAGACAAAAGAAATCCCCCTCTGGAGGTTTAACAACCACTAGTAACAAAGCCTAAGAATCCCAAAGCAGGAACCTTCGCATAACCGAATGGGATGTCTCTAAACCTCGGAACACCCCACACCCAGCTTGTAGCATCATTACTAGAACCCCACCGACAAACGATGTTCGCACCCTCAGAAAGAAACAAAAACTTTCTAACCTAAAAACACTCAACAAACAGAGCCATAAAAAAAGGCAAAGAATGCGATACAAACGAGTTTTGAAAAAACTCACTGGAAAATTGAAAGTTGTCAAGGGACCTCCATGATTCCTGTAAACGAAAAGTTCGCGGAAGCATAGGAGAAAGGAAATTGCAATAGGCAAAGAGCTTTGTGAAATAATAAAAGAGGAAAGCACTCGGAGCCCAACCCCTACATATAGGAGCAAAACATCAATGAGCGCATTAAATGTGCCATCAAGACATCATGCGCCGTAAACATGTTGGGAAACGTGCACTTTCCACGCACCTTATATCCAAACGCACTTCACCTTACAATGCGTTCAATGTATGCATTAATTCTCCCAGTCCTTTCAATTTTCTACACCCACGATTTAAAAACGCAGTATTTTCCCCCAACTAAAAAAGCACAAAATTCCAACGAAGGAAAAGGAGGGCATCAGGAGCGCTCATGATCTTGCATCTACACTACCAACGGGTCCAAGGCCCTCTTGGCCCATGCCGTGAAATCCGCCTAGCCCATCACAGATTAAAACCAAAGGGCATTCTCATGGAAAGTCTTAAAGCCCGTTTGAGAAAGCCAAGGAGTCTTCCCATATAATAGCTTTAGGGCTGCCTGTCTAGAATTTTAAGGCCCCCAGCTAGCCATCCTACCACATATAGGAAGTTCGTTATGGATAAGTATATGAAAGCAAAAAATACGCAAAAGAGAAATTTGTCGGGGGATTTCCCAATTTCCAAATCCCTTGATTCTTAGAAGATTAATCCTTGATAGGGAATAAAAGATTTTATCCCTAAAATTAAGGGAAGATTTGCGAACTACGCCCTATAAATCGAGAGAATCTCCCACTGAGTAAGGCAATAATTGTGAAAAACTCTCTGCTTCTTCTTCTCCATCTTGTGCTAACTTAATTGTAAGACTCGAGAAAATTCTAATTTTCTTCCAAAAATGGTAAATGGTAATTTTGGTAAAATCAAATTTTTTAGATCTCGTGATGACTAAACAGACCACCGTTAATCGTCTCGCGAAATCTAAATTTTACCACGCAGAATCTCCTCGTCGACCCGAGACAAATGTAATTTCACGCTTTTGAGTAATCGCTTGTCATGAGCCGTAAACGACTCGTGAAAGACATGATGTGACAAAGTCACCAATACACATCACGACACATGTTTCATGATTAGTGAGTATAATGAACGACCTACAAGATTGCGCTGCCGTTAAAATCAAGAAAATTGACACATCGGAATTATCGGAACGCACTTGGTATCAAGCACAAAAATAAAGAATACTTGTTTTCCATTAAAACACAAAAAACGGGCAGAGGGCTGGAATTTAGTGCAATAGGTTGATTTTTCTGGTTTTAAAGAGAAAGAGAACCCTTCTCTAGATTGCCGCTCTAATCGGGTCTGGGCTTCTCGACGGAGCAAGAAGGTGTGCTGTTCCACGCAAATGGTGGGCTACGCTGCGGATTACTCCATTTGGTGGAGTTCGAGCCAACTCCAAGAGGTAGGATCTTTTCTTACTTGTGTTATTCTTAGTTAAGAGCCGTAATAATGGGATGTTCTAAGGCTTGATTAGCCGTGTTTTCGGGCCTCAAAACATTTGAACCGAGCGTGAGAAAAAACTTAATTGTCAGGTCGTGAATTTGTCAACCCGAGGGTTTCACTGTTCATGTGAATAGTGACTTGATTTTTTGTGCTAATTTTTATGATGTTGAGTGATTCAAAATGAATTGCTGGTGTTTATTAATTAGCCCATGTGAGCTAATTTTGGTGTTATTGATTATGAATTTAAATAACATGATTTATGTGGATTAATTATGTTAGTATATACATGTTTTATATATTAGCATGAGTTACCGATTGGTATATCGCATTCTATATGCAATCGGGCACCCTAGAATACATATCAGACAGGGAGGAGTGGCTATTGGATGAAAGAAAATAACAAGGAAAATGTTTATGAAAGGAATTTAAGGAAGATTTTCCGAAGAATTGTCACTTTAAGAGTCAGTCGAACGATCACTTCGATGAGAACCATGACTGCTTTCGCGTTATCCAGCAATTCCGCCAGGAGTGGTAGTCTAATATATTTACCGGTCTTAGTAAAAGCCAAACAAAAAGCTGCTTTGAAAAACCGTGATTTTACTTCGCATTTGGCTTAGGCATGTGCGAGGTAGCGTCGTGAGGACTCGGGACATGGATCAGCATGGACATTCGAGCAGGTTCATGTAATTGCTTCGATGTGATTGTTTGCCATGACATGTGCACTTAGGGGAGTAACTCCATGTAGGAAATTAATACTACCGGGTTTTGCCTCACCCCGCCGCATGGATCACTATTTTGCACAGAGTGTATGAGGACTAAGGTTTCGAGGCCGCTATTAGAAGAAAGCCGGGTTGTGGCTTTGGGTATTCGTTTTGTATAACATGTATTTAAACTCTAAACTTTGATATATGTTTGTTAAAGAGTAATTTATTAACTCTTGAACTATTGTATATAGTTGATGTATTTTGTGAGTATTGATGTGGGGCCCAAGTGGCCATTATTTTATCAGATATAATTCCTAAAGGTCATTGTTAATTGTCTCCGACAGTTTTGTACTCAGAGCTCCGCACAAAGGAGACTCGCCCGATTTTCAGATTGGTGTCTGGGTTACTCGACATCCACGCATTCGCGGCCGACTGTTGTCAACGCAGACACCCCGACTGGGCGTCACACGATTGGTGCTCAAAAGTGCTATTTGAACCCCGTTATTTAAGGTTCTTACTAATCAACGTAATTAACCCACTTGCACATTAAGGTCCCCGCTATTTCATCGATCTCATTTCAGGGCTAATTTCGTAGTTTTCGCAGTTCGCTTACGCCAAAATCATGAGTCGATCCAAGATAAAGAATTCGAGTCAAACCCGCATTGCGCATCAGAGACCGTAAGGAAAGAAGAGCGTAAAATACAAAGGAAATGGAGCATAGCAAAAAATTCCTTATGTGGTTGCAAAATTTCACAGACCGGTTCCTTCCTCCGCCACTATTCACGCCCTCGCCACTGCTCATCCCGCCCGTGAATTCCTACCGCCCGTCGCTTTGTCTCTTGTTTTCTTCCTTTTCGCTCTATCAGACAAGTGTTTATGTTATTTTTGTAATTTGTAAAAGGGGTTTGGCTATAAAAGCCCGCAGACAACACTCCATCGACATTAACTTTTGGCTCAAGATTGTAATCATGAAGCTTTCACTACCTCGCTTCTTTTTCCATTTTCTCGCTTCCCTTTTCTCTCACTTGGAAACAGCCAAACACCTCCGAGGATGACAACCCTGAGGATGAGTGGCTAAAAACCCTTTCCTCCTTGAAGGGAAGGTCACTTGCACGGATCTTAAGGATACCGGGAGGGTTTCATGTTTCTCTACGCAGTGTACGCACCGGCAATTTGTGTTTCCTTTTGAATCCTAGTTTAAATCCTTATATTCACCTTGAATGACCTCAGATTCGTAATCTTTAGGTTCAAAGGATGCTTATTGCCAGATCCACCGAGATTCATTAGTTACCCTATTAACTACGTAAGGTGAGTCAGAGAATTGTTTTTCACCGTCGAGACCACCGATGCTCAATGGAATACCATTTTTCAAAGGATAATTATTACGTTAGTTTATAATAATGAAGATCCGGTTCGAGATGATTATAGGTCATCCTCCCCAACACGAGGAAAGGACCTTAGAAACCTCGCTGTCTCTTGTGAATCCAACCCTGACCTAACACTTCAAGGGATTCTATTTTACATTGCTTCATTTTATTTTCAGCCCGCAAACCACCACCTCACCTGCTTTACCAAACCCCAAAAATCCAAATTGAATTCACCCGCTTTAAGTTCAAGTCATTTCAGACAAGAAAACCCATCCTCGTATTCGACTTAGAGTTATTATATCATAGCAGCTTTGCCACGGCAAGAGGGAACCTGTGATAAATTTTGTTGATTCCGGATTACCCTACTGTGGCACAAATCATCACATTAATCATCGGAGAGCATGGCCAGCACACCACCGCTGGATCACCTTTTTTGCAGGTTCACATTGTGTTGCTGATACTTAGAGGTTCCGACAATCAAGGTCCTAACAATGATAATTTTGAAGGCGAGTTACCACTATTCGATTCTCAATTGGTAAAATTGAATTCTCATAAATTTCAGGGGGATGATCCAAAGGTTTGGCCCACTAGAGTGGAGCAATTTTTCGACTATCAAGTCACCTCATATTCTCAAAAGGTTCTTTTAACTTCTTTTCACGTGGAAGGTGAAGTAATGAGTGGTGGCAATGGTTGAAGCATGCATATAAAGAAGATAACAAAGATGACGATGGAGGAGTCAACATGGGAGGATGCGGTCATCCTATAGAAGCATTTCCCTTATTTAAACCTTAAGGGCAAGGTTCATGTCCAAGAGGAGGGTGATGATAAGCCGAACAAAAAGGACTCATGTAGCCTCAGTTTTTATTTTTCCAATTTTTTAATAATGAACTCTTAGAATCTTATTTCTTAGGGTTGTTGATTTATTAGTCATATTTTTATTTTTAATAATTTTAGTTTGTCATACGTCAATTAACTTCGTGTCCTTTTTTTAAGGTTAGTCGATATGTTAGTAGCTTATTTGTTAAGTGACCTATTTTTTAGGTTAGTGATTTAGTTAATTTATTTTGTATTTAAATCCTTTTGAAGTTAATGGAAAGGAAGATAAGAGAGAAAAATTTCAAGTTGTGGTTCGTTCTCACCCGAAGAGAGCATCTTGATATTAATTTTTTTATTTTAAGCTTTGATTGGGACCACCTATCACTAAATTTCCACTGAAACAAAAATTACTATAAGATGAAAGTAATTGTAATTATAACTATTTCTAACATAAGTCAAATAAGGATTCAACTATTTTTTTTTTTAGCATACAGTGAAGTTGAAGTAAATTATATCTCATATTAAGAATAATAGAATTTCTGTTAATGAGACCTGACTTCGTGATTAAAGGTCAAGGGGGTGTGTAAAAGTGAATTAGCTTGAGTCTTCAAGAGTAGGGGTGCTAATGATGCGAGTCGAGTTCGAGTTCAACTGAGCTTGAGTCGAGTCGTTAACATTTCGAGTCGAGCTCGAGTCTAGTTTACTCGAGCCGAGCTCGACTCAACTCGTTAACATTTCAAGTCGAGCTCGAGCTCGAGTCGAGCTTACTCGAGTCGAGTTTACTCGAGTCGAGTCCAAGTAGCTCGCGAGTTGTCTCATTTCATTAGCACCTCTAATTATTATATATCCAACTTTAGAAGAATCGGTGTATTTGAATATATATATAGGCAGGGTATATATATATATATATATATATATATATATATATATATATATATATATATATATATATATATATATATTAAGTGACGCCTCAAAACCCTGGCCCGTTTTCGACTACCCATCAACCTCATGGAAAATCTATATGTCTTCAGATCGCGCACTCATACATGAAAGAAAAACAATTTCTCGGGGCTCATAAACCAATACCCATCCAAATAAATCACAACTATGTCCAATAGTTTCAAGAGTTAAAAGTTCACTCTTATACAACACATATTAAAATTATAAAATTCTAATACATGTTACATCCAAAAACCTCAAAGCCACAACCCTGGCTTCTTCCCAAGATCGGCCCAGAAGAGCCGCCTTCTCGAGCCGCTCCCGCATTCGAAAAAAAAATAAATATCCTCGACAGGTGAGCTATCGCCCAAGAGGAATCACCCTAAATGGGTTACTTCCACCTAAGTGCATATGCAATGCTCCATCGTAAACACACACTCAAGAAATACGCGATCTTACCAACGCCTAAACGCCCTTTCCCATGTCTCGAGTCCCTCACCGACTCCCTCACACTTACTAAGCCATGTATGAGAAAATATCATTTTCAAACAAAAACTTGTCGCTCTTGAAAATAAAACTACCGAAGGCCGCAGTAACATGGACTGAATTCTCCGAGGCGAATTGGTCAGCGAAGCCCAAACAGTCATGGTCCTCATCCGAAATGACTGTCGCCCATCTCCCAACCTCAATTCCTCCGAAAAATCATCCCGCGGAAATTCCTTTCCCAACCATGTTCGCTGTGAAATTCATGTCATGCACCAACACTCAATCTCTGTGCTACTCCAACAAGACACGAAAAACGATTACGCCATTTCCAAACCATTTATACAATATATCAAATATATCAATATGCAACATTCTCAAATTCCCATACAATTCACACCACATGTAATTCAACAATATGGATCAAACAACACCCAAATTAGCCTACTGAAAGCAATTCACAATTTCTATCTCCAATGGCCTATACTCATAATTATATTCCATATAATTGAGTAAATCACAATTTTATTCCACTACTATACACACAATTATATTCCATATAATCGAAGAAATCACAATTTTATCTCCAAATTCATTTATACATTCAAAAAAAAAAAAAAAAAAACACAATTTATTTCATAAATTATTAAACAACACCTAAACAGTCTCTACACACGCTGTGCATCATTCAAATGGGCTCCAAAATTCTCCAAAATTTCACACTTTGCCCAAGATTGATCGATCAAACGGCCCTCACGGCCTCAAACCAACACAAGCATTTATAAAACACTTAAATAATGTGCAGAAACAAGCGAGGTGATAAAACTCCTACCTCACGGAGTTTGTCAAAACTCCAACTTTTTGGTGTCCACGCGTAGCTCTCGTCGCGTAGATCAATTTCGCCTTCAGCCTCGATAAAAACCTACGATCCGATTTTCATAGATCTCGAAAGAAGGAAGAGAGCAACACAAAATAAAATCTCTCACCCAAACGCCTCTCTCTGCCGAAAAAATGGCCTCCTGCTTGTTTTGATGATTTTTTTTTCCATTTTATCCTTTTTATTTATTATTATAATATATGGTTATTATATATTATATATGCTTATTATTATTATTATTATCATCATTTAGGATACTTAACTTATATTACCTTATTCGGATCCGTTTTTGTCTCGAAAAATTTTATTTCTTTTCAGTTCAATTCTTTTAAATGAACTTTAACTCACGTCATTTTCTAACTTTCAAGATTTTCTTAAAATCTCGCCCCTCAAGCTCATCGGGATTTCATTTATCACCCAGAAATCGAAAATATTCTCGCTATTCTTAATTTGATCGAAACTTTCTTCTGGTCACTAGATTTCGCGGAGACTAATTTAACGGCGCAACCGCTTCAATATCCAAGATTCAGAGAATTTTCTGGCTTTCAACCGAAATTACCGCTTAATTCCTTTAGAAAAATTGAATTTTTCTCGGGTTTTACATTCTCAATGTAATTCTCGTCCCCGAAATTCACGCATACGTATCACCACATGCATATGCTACCTTCTACAATTCCAAGATCGTGGCCTGCATGATAACCACCTCGTGTCACAATCATTGACAACCCGATGGGTCATTAACCTCACCCATGTCAAGAATTGACCTCAACACCCACATGTCTACCACCCCAAGCGCCCACCACGCTGGGTCACAAGAACTCGATCCGTCACTCGACCTTATGTCATGACTCGAACCCTCGTGAACTAGGAAGCCTCAGGCTTCTTCCCAAACTAGAAGAAGATCAATTCTTCTTCCTCTGATACTCAACACTCGCTGTCCCTAGTGCATCGAGCATTCTCGATCTCTCATGGTCGTGGTCGCCCCAACCATGGAGCCCATGTCCCGTAGGCGCGAAGTCCTACTATCCCGCTCGAATTGACAACTTCAAATTTCATTCTCAAATCTCCTAACTCGCCATGTCCGTGGCCACGTAATCACAGCTAAACCGGGCCAGCCCGTGAATCTAGCCACGTAATCCATCACAACATCGCTTCCCGCCTTGCCTCTAGGAACTCTCGGGCCTTGGCATGCTCCAAAGGCTCTAAAAATAATTGCCTGCTAAAGAGCCCATGGAACTCGCCCAAGTCATCGCTTCAATCCCTGGGGTCTTAACCACCACCGCCACTGGGACTCACCTCTAGGCCGAACGCACCAATGATTCGGGCCGCATCGGTTGCACATCCATAGCTCCAATACATTAATCACGAAACCAATGGTCTACCACCATCGGATCCCCTCCCCCCTCGTAAAACATCTGGAGCAGGATGTGACTTAAATCTCCGGGAGGTTACCCTGACTCCCCGACTACCACAACTACACTAGCCTATGCAATGGCAAAGAACAGAACTCCCAACAACCTCAAAGAAGGTCTCACTGGTCAACACGGCAGTTACTACACTCCTCGTGGATCGACCTCTACGCCCGGCTTCACTGCCATCTACACTTGTCAAATGGCAAAAAAATTTACTTAATCTCATCTCGCCCAACTAGTAATGCACATGCTAATTACTAGTAGACTTATCAACCATGAACTAATTGCTCATCGCCAAGTGGTGCTACTCAACCATTTCTTTTTTCACTGTACCAACACTTTCGTGTTCATTTCACTTCAACCCCTTAAGGTTATAGTTCCTAACCTTAACATCTACCTCTTTCCTATATACATTCTACCATGCTATAATTTTCCAAATGCACAACCACGTTAATCACATTTCCCATATACATCATACCGTGTATAAGTTTTCCAATGAGAATGTGTAACACACAATCACACAATCATAAACATGGAACACATATCCGAACACAACACGAACACACCATGCATGCAAAGTGTCTAAACTCCGTCCCATGATTGTTTAGGTAATGACATTACCTAATCTCTAACATCGAGCCACACCAGTGGTGATGTTCTACACCTTAATAACTCCTCGGCCTCGAATCTAAATCCTCGCCCCTGTAATCGTGATACCTAACTTATCAACACTAGTTCTGCAGATTTATAAATCCAGGCTCGATACCAAGCCGTGAAGCTGGTATCATGACTACACTTATAACTACACCCACCGAGCTCCCAAGGTAATCGTTTACCTTAGCCCGATACCATTGCCGCTAACTGGTATCGCATATTAAACGCCAGTAATCATAAACCGCACTACACTACAACCCATATCCCAGCCCATGCCCAAAGACGCTACAAGTAATCAGATACCTAAGCTCCGATACCAAGTCGCTGACACTGCATCGAACTACACTTATAACTACACCCAATCGAGTCGCCAAGGTATTCAGATACCCAAGCCCGATACCGTCGTGATGCTCCAAAACCCGGGGTCCGCTTGATCATCCGTCAACTCAAGGAAACTACATGTTCTATATCGCGAGACCTCATACTCCGAGTAAAATGACATCTGGGGCTCATAAACCAATACCCATCCAAATAATCACAACTACGTCTACGCTTCAAGAGTAAAAGTCACTTTATACAACACATATTAAAATTATAAAATTCTAATACACAAGCATCCAAAAACCTCAAAGCCACAACCCTGCCAAGATCGTCCCTGTGGAAGAGCCGTCTTCTCGAGCGCCCGTGGTATCTCGAAAAGTAATATCCTCGACGTGGTGAGCTATCGCCTGGTCATGGAATCACCAAATGGGTTACTCCACCTAAGCCGCATATGCACGCTCCAACGTGAAAACACACACTCAAGAAATACGCGATCCTACCAACGCCTAAATGCCCGTTCTGATGCCCAGCCTCCCTCACCGACTCCCCTCACACTTAATACTCAAGTCATGTATGAGAAAACATCATTTCAAACAAAACTTGTTGTTCTTGAAAATTAAACCACCGAAGTGCCTGCAGAAAAATACATAGACTATCCTCCGAGGCGAATTGGTCAGAGCTTCCAAAAACAACACACCTCATCCAACGATCCTGCCACCATCTCCCAACCCACCCCTCCTGAAAATCATCCCCGTGAAATCTTTCCCAACCACGTCTGCTTTTCTAGAATCATGTCACACTAACACCTAATCTCTGCAAGCACTCCGCACAAGATACTTAAAATGCAGTCATGTCATTTCCAAAACCATTTATACAATATATCAAATATATCAATACGCAACATTCTCAAATTTGTAATTCACACCAATGTAATTCAACAATACGCGACCAAACAACACCTAAATTAGCTCACTGAGCAATTCACAATTTATCTCCAATGGCCTATGCTCTCACAATTATATTCCATATAACTCCAGTAAATCACAATTTTATCTCCAATGGCCTATGTTACACACAATTATATTCATATAATTGAGCAAATCACAAATTTATTTCCAAATTCCATCTATACACTCAAAACACAATTTATTTCATAAATTATTAAACAACACTCAACAAATTTCCTACACAGTCACCTGACCGTCCAATGGGCTCCAAAATTCTCCAAAATTTCCACACTCGGTTCCAAGATTTGGGATCGATCAAACTACTCACTACTTCAAACCAACACAAAGATTTATAAACACTTAAACAAGTGCAGAAACAAGAGGATAAAACCCTACCTCACGTATTTGTCAAAATCGAACTTTTGGTGTCCACGTAGCCTCTCATCGCAGATCAATTTCCTCGCCTTCACCGACGCTAAAAATCTCTACTATCCGATTTTATAGATTGGTAAATAAGTAAGAAAAATAATAAAATAAAATCTCTCACGACGCCTCTCTCTGCCGAAAAAATGGCCTCCTGCTTTGGATGATTTTTTTTTCCATTTTGTCCTTTTATTTATTATTATAATATTATTATTATCATTTAGGATACTTTAACTTATATTATAAATATCTGGATCCGTTTTTATCCCGAAAATTTTATTTCTTTTCACTAATTCTTTTAAACGAACTTTAACTCATGCCATTTTTAACTTTCGGTATTCAGAAAATCTCGGCCCCCAAGCCATCGACGATTTATCACCCGTAAAATCGTAAAATATTCTCGCTTATCTCGCACTTGACTAAACTTTTCTGCCACTAGATTTCGCTAGACTTAATTTAACGGCAATCCGCTTGGCCATCCGAGATCTAGAGAATTTTTCAGTTTTAAAACCTAAATTACCGCTTTTACCTTTTTTAAAAATTAATTTTCTTATATATATATATATATATATATATATATATATATATATATATATATATATATATATATATATATATATATATATATATATATATATATATATATATGTATATATATATATGTATATATATATTAATACATTTATAATACTAACTTATTAATATAATTTATAATAATACTCTATTCTCTTACATCTTTTTTTAAAGAAAATTAATTATTTTAAAATAGCTATATTTATAACTAAATAAATAATAAATGTATTTATCATAAGAATAAAAATACAGATATATTATTTACGTCATCCACTAGCAGTAGACATAAAATTAAAAAAAAACTTTTAAAATTTTATATACAAAAATATTCGAGCTTTCTAATGAAATTCCGAAATGAGCTCACGTGAAATACCGGGACTCGACTCATTTAACATTTCGAGCCGAACACACGAGCGTAGTTTTGACCGGACCGAGAGTCCCGAAAGAATAGCTACTGTCTGGCCTCACAAGACCTATTCATGAAAAACAGATACTACACATCGCGAACGCAGCCGAATGTATCAAAAAAAAAAAAAAATGCTTGTTCTCTACTTTCAAAAAACTAAGAACTGTTCTTAAATCATCAGCCAAACAGGTCTAAAGTTGTGTCAAATTTTCGAACTAATTTCAGAGAAGTGGAACCACCAAAGTAGGCAAACTTCAACAAAATGGAAGGCATGGTAGGTCACATCTCATTATAAAAATGGTTAATTGGCAACTGCCATAAGGCCAAGCCATGATATTTAAAAGACCCAAAGAGAAGAAACAAGCTTTTGGGTGTATCAGTTACAGGGCTATGGCAGCCCCATGCCATAAAGTCATATGAAAGAAAAATTGATACCTCAAAATGGCAAAGCAAACTTTCGGGTTTTTGAGTAGCAGCAGCTTCCATAGTCAACTTTTGGAGTCTGTCTATCTCTTCTTCAATTTTATTCCATGAAAATACATGAAAGGCAGATATCTGCACTCTTCATATTACTGATATGGGAGAGAAGACAAAACCAAAAGGGCCCATTTCACTAAATAAGAGACCTTTACAGGCACTTGTGGTGATAACTACCCTCATTAACAGGTGTGACTTGAAACCAAAGAAGATGGATGGGGACAGGACTTAGAACTTGGGATCTTTTCAAATTTCACAACCACTTCTCTAGCACAGCCATTATTGGTGGAGACTAGAGAGCTATATCATGGTTTTTTTTTTCTTTTAACCATTGCTGTTCGGCTAAGATCACACACATGATGGGGTTTTGAAGTTAATGGCCATGGGGTTCTGAAGAAGCTAATGACCAGGTAAATCCTCCAATAACCTTAAACAGACTCGAACAAATAACTAATAAGAAACAAACCCAAGACCAAACCAATTGAACTCTGACTACGGTGTTTTATCATGCTGGAGAACCCTGAGAAAACCAAGGAAAAGAAAATGTTGTATTAACACTTGCACCAACTCAAGGAAATGAACTTAAAGAAATTTTGAAATGGACACTGATTCAAATTTCACAGGTTTAGTACAGCAGAGGGGGTTGGATCATTTTTTTTTTTTTTGGGTTCATCTGGATATGTCTCTGTGTTTTTTGTGAACGACTAGAGACCGTTAAAGCTTACAATTTTTTGCTGCTTGAAGCTGAGGTCTAAGTTCAGCTATATATATACTAATGCTTAAAGTGGGAATTGATAAGAGGAAGAAAACAAAAATCTCTCTTCCCCTAATTGCTATGGAACTAAACTTGGCTAGAGGCATCATCTTGATGACAATAAGGAGAAAGCTTCCCATCCTTCTTTGCAGTCCTCTTGGGCTGGTTCCTTGAGCCTGCCTCCTGCAGCATCTTCACCACTCTTCGCATTGGGGGCCAATTGGAAGTGAGCTAGTACAGAGGAGAGCGACGTTTAGGACCCAGCCAATTTCTTCATTGAAGCTGGAATCGAGTCTCGGATCGATAACATGCTCAAATCCTTTCTGATCCACAGTGGCACACACCCATTTCACCAAATCCTTCTCCCCAAACTCTGGATCTACTGGAAGTCTTCCTGTCACCAGCTCTAGAATGACCACCCCAAAGCTGTAGATGTCGCTCTTTTCATTCACCCTAAGAGTGTAAGCATATTCTGCAACAGATGGTAACAATTAAGATTATATTCCATTACAGAAAAAATAAATAAATTGAGATTGCAGTATTGGAGTATATTGGATTAATTTCACGTCAGTTCTCTCTATCAATAAATTTGAATTGATTGAAGGACTGTACTGAACAGAACAGATGAATGATCAAAATAATATGAGAATAGCAGGCTTAGCAGCAGATGTGCGGGATCATCATGAATCAATTCATCAAAGAAAAGCCAAAAAGAATTGAATTCAGTCACCGAGTTGTTAACTAAACCAACCTGGTGTAATGTAACCACGGGAACCGACAATCACGCAGACATGGATTCTGCCCTTCCGGACTCCCTGAACAACTTTAGCAACTCCAAAATCAGCCACCCTAGCTGCAAATTCTCCATCCAGCAAGATATTGTTTGATTTCACATCTCTATGAACAATGGGAGGAACACAGTCATGATGCAAATAAGATAGCCCCTCAGCAGCTTCCAAAGCTATCTTGTATCTGGTAGGCCAGTCCAGTAAGCCTCCCTTGCTACTATGCAGCATATCACCTAAACTCCATTTTGCATATATTCATAAACCAAAAGCTTGCAGTCCCCAGCATTGCAACAACACCATAACCTGACAATGTTCTTGTGTCTGATCTTTCCCAAGGTTTCTGACTTCAATTCAAACCCGTCTTTCTCTCAATTTGTCCTCGTCTTTCTCCAAATCCGTATCTTCTTTGACTCACTCCATAGTTTCTTCACTGCAACTGCCTCACCATTGTTGAATACAACCTTATATACCTTCCCTGACGATCCACTGCCAATCACGTTATCTTCATTAAGGCAATCCATGATATCAAGCTCGCTGAAACCCAATTTGTGGAAGGATCTCCACTTGGATATCATCACCATTCCTTTCTTGTTTTTCTTGAAACTACTGTACTTCCAGTAGAACCCGGCAACCCCAATGATAAGAACTCCGCCAGCAAGCGCAAAAATGAATGGTAGTAGCCATGAATATTCTCGGTTGTCAGCTCCACCATTCCGAAGACAAAGCCCATCTATCTCACCACAGAGACCTGGATTTCCCACAAAACTATCTCGATAATAGTTCTTAGCATATAAGGGAGGTATGTCACCGGATAGAAGATTGTAGGATAGATTCATAAATTATTTCAAATTCTGCAAGCTGATTGAATTTCCCAGAAAGCATGTTGCCGGAAAGATCGAGATAATTAAGAACCGCTGGGCCACTCCATCGGGAATGTTCCCAGATAACTTATTGTGAGCCAACCTAAGCTCGTTGAGCTGCTTCCAGGGACTCAGATTCCGGCTGGAATCTCGCCGGAAAGCTCATTATTATTGAGGATGCATTAGCTAACCTGCTCAAATTAACAAAAGTCTGCGGAATCTTGCCTGTTAAATTGTTTTGACCAGCCGAAATTTCACCTGGCTAACGATCCGATTTCACTTGGGAGCGATCCAGAGAACTGGGTTATTTGAAATTAACAGAGTAGAGAGGTTGTGAGCACCGGAGATCGAGCTAGAGATCTTCCCAGAGAGGGAATTAGAACTTAGGTCAAGCAAATAGACATGGGGTAAACCCCAGATCTCCGGCGGAACCTCGCCGGAGAGCTGGTTTTGGCTCAACCGAACACGTCTCAGGCTAGTGCATTTTCCGAGGGTCGCCGGAATATTCCCTGAAAACGAATTCTGAAGCAGAAGAAGTTCTTCTAAAGCTCCATTCCCGCATAAATGCGCCGGAATTTCGCCGATGAAAGAATTTGTGGACACATCCAGAGTCTTTAAAAGCGAGTTCTTTCCGAGCTCACTAGGTAATCTTCCTCTGAGTCGATTGTCGAACAGTTTGAGTTCGACCAGTTCTTTCGAACCAGCTATTTCGGTAAACCCTTCGAATCGGTTTTGCACAGCGATAGTGATTCAAGCTGCACCGGCACAACTCCTCCGAATCGACCTTCAAGCATGTTCATCGAAGCGTCCAGTCTCGAGCAAATTGTCCAATTCGATATTCCTGTCGGCAAACTTGCCGGACAACGAGTTGGTGTAGAGCTCAATCTGAACAATATTCCGCAACCAACAGAGCGAGCTAGGTATCGGCCCTTTGAGCTGGTTCAAGGACAAGTCCAAGGTCGTTAAGAGAGTCAATTGGCCAAAACTCGCCGGGATTTCACCAACAATGTTCGAGTTGCTGATCCAGAGAACCTCCAGATTCGTCAAGTTACCGAGTTCTGGACTGAGTTGACTCGGAGCGAATGGATTGTAAGCAAGTTCCAAAACTTTCAGACTCGAAATGTTACCCAGAAAAGAAGGGATCGTCCCATTGAGAAGATTTCCAGCAAGAGATAGACTCTCAAGCCGCTGGAACTCACCGAAACTCGCCGGAATCTCCCCAGATAAATTGTTCCCTTTTAAAACGAGTTCCCGCAAATCCGAAATTTTGGAAAGAGAATCAGGGATAGAACCCACCAACAAGTTGTCGGATAGATTCAGGGACTTGATATTCTGACACCCTCCCAAAAAAAAAAAAAAAAAAAAAATCAACGGCGACAGATGAGTCGATGGTATTGTTGGAAAGATCAATGGAGGAGAGGTAAGGGAGTCGGCAGAGGAAGCTGGGGAAGGGTCCGCCGACGCCTACGCTGGAGAGATTCACCGAGTTGACCCGGTTGAGTGAGTCACAATCAATCCCGGCCCAATTACAGGGTAACTCGTCCCGAGAGTTCCAAGAAGAAAGAGCGCCGGCGGGGTCGTCAAGACCTTCTTTGACTTTGAGGAGATACAAGCCTTCCTGGTTTAGAGAGAGAGAGTGAGGTAGAGAGAGAAACAATAGTAGTAAGAAAATCATTTCGAAATAGAGACACTGTCAGAAGAGGGAACTGAGGAAGAAGAAGAAGCGGTAGGGATAAAAATGGAGGTGTCGTAAGGTTGAAGATAAGTAGTAGAATGTGGGTCCCGCATGTTCTAAGTGGGACCTACCACTGCTTTTTTCTGATTGGTTGATCGTGAGCTGGGATGAGATGAATTCAAACCTGGAACTGGAAGGATTCACTTAAAAGTCAAGGAGTATGAGTGAGGAATAAATTTTGGGTGTGACTACTCACGCCGTGCGCTTCTCAGTGAATTCCATCTCCACCGTTGATCTCTCATCTTTCATTTATGCTATCCTGCAAAAAAAAAATTTAGTTCATAATCCTCACACCCAAAAATGTATTTTTTTTTTAAATAAAATTAATAAAAGTAATTTTACACAAAGTATAATAATTCGTATAAATTTATATAAAAATAATTATTAGAAACTTAAGGAGATTGACCAAAAAAGTACTATTGAGACCAATTTAGTGAAAGTCGCAAAAGCTTTAAATGACACACTCTAGCCATCTTTTGTTTCACTTTATAATTTATGACGATAAGCATCTTATTCAATGTTTCAAACAATTGCATTTTCTTCGATCTTTCGTATAGGCGCATGTCCGTTTTATTAGGCCATCGAACGAGACAACTCATGTATTAGCATATGTTACTCGTTCTTTGTCATGTCTAATGTTTTGAAAATCGGATTTAATTGATCGGTTCGATCGACGGCATCATCGATCGACTGCCAAACTCCATTCAGTTCAATATAAACCATTTTTCGGCCGAATCCTACGAACCTGACGAATCGATCGACTTCAATGGGAGCCAACGATTCGGCCCCATAATTTTTATTTTTTGTTAAAACGACGTCAAGCTGATACTTTTACATCAAAATAAATAAACATCAAGCTACACTGTAGAAGTGCTCAGAATCAAAAATTCAATTAAATATAGTTATTTTGAATAATACTTGAAGTGAAAGCTACAGCTTAATCCACTTTACCATCAAGGTCATTATCGCGATTATTTTAAATATTAATAAAATTATATATTACTATTAATTAAGATATATTTATATAAATAAGCTTCTTCAATTTTTAATATATTTTCATATATATTTAAACATTACATATATTTTTAAAATTTTATTTATATAAAATAATAAATAATATCTTAAATATTATTAATTATATATTTTAAAATTTAAATAATATATAAATACTATATTTATTAATAGCCATCTGCTTAACTACTGCTCGATCACTATTCAATCAAGAATCGCGAACCAATAACTTTTCTAATTCAATCAATCGACGGATTTTTAAAACATCACCATATCCATAAAAGCGGCTTTTTTCCTCTCTAAACTTGATTTTTTTTTGTGATTACTCTTTTCCCTCTAAACTTGATTTCTCATGTAATAATTAATTATTGCTTTTACCAATATAATCATTTTTTTTTTTTAAGTGGTTGGATATGAAAAGGGAAGAGGTTCGAATTCGAGTAAAAATACCAATAGCATTATATTAAAAATACCTAATACATTATATTAAAAATAATTAACTTAAAAGTAGGAATTAAAATAAAAAAAAATTACTACCTTTTAAATTTTAAAATAAATATATAAATGGTGTGGGGAAGCAACTCAAGTGAGGATTGGGACAGGTAGATAGTTCGGTGGGAAAGGGAGAAAATCTTAGAATGGCAAAAATTGACATCCTTCCTATGTCATCGTGACGCGTCACGCCCCTTAATTCGGGTCGCAACTCCTAAGCAAAAATAATGATTTGAAAAATTAAAAAGATAATCCAGTCCCTTTCGAAATAATTTATCATCTTCCAAAAGTTAGTTAACAACTTTAGATTCAAGTTTAAAATTTTATCCAACAATTATGATTTAATTCTATATATCTTCCTACACATTCTATTTTAGAAGTATATCTTATATTATAAGATTTATTTATATATTGTTTTTATGAGGACTTGATCTTGGGAATTCCTCTAAACCGCTTTCACTTTTTACCATTTAATAAGCATCTAATAAACATATTTAACAGTAGTAAAAAACCGAAAAAGGACAAGATATAGAACATTCATCCAAGGTATAAATAAGGCCTTCATTAATTTTTTCAAAGTGCTTGACTTTGAAATATATAGGAAATTAATGACTTAAAAGGATTTGGGATATATCTATTTTGCCACATTTGCTTTAAACAGGAAAATTAAGTTAGAAAAAGAGTGTGCTTTGTATTTAAAAGGTGGCATGATCTCCGTGGTTCAAAAGTCGTTAAAGGTACTACCTCAGTAAATTATGGGCTTTATAGGGAGATATTCTTAATATAATTTTGAAAAAAAGTTTTTATTAATACTTCTAAGAATTTTAATTAGTTTAAAAAAAAAAAAAGAATTTTACATTAAAATTTTGAAATATTCTCCACATTTTTATTATATGTTTGGGTTAATTATATAAATGTTGTCTGAATTTTTCCGGTTTTTGAAATACTCTCTCTCTTCTCTCTTTTCTCTCCACTCTCTCTAACCCTCACCACACTCCATTTGGAACTACTCCAATCACCCAGCCCCTAAATTATAAATAAATTATTAATTTTTAAATCTATTAAATGAAAATCAAATAAATTATTTTTAAAATAATATTGTAATATTAAATATTATTTCAGTTTTTAATTTTTAATATTAAATATTAAATATTTTTATTTAAACTCATAAATATATGAGTTTTAATTACCAAATTTAAAAACATACATTTAGCATACACTTTTAATTTTTTATGTATGGTTATTTTATTAAAATAAATTAGATTTTAATTAAAATATTCAATATCTTTAACATTTTTGTAAAACCCTAAAATTCAATTTTTTTTGAAAAGTGTGAAACGATACTTCTATTAAAATCGAAATTTATATCTCTTGATGACAAAACGGATCAAGGCTGCAATTGCCTCGAACTCCAAATGACTCGGTAGTGTGCTGCCGAGCGAATTCGAAAAACATAAATTTTTCTTATTTTATGGGTTATAAATTTTTCTTATATCTCGGATGACAAAACTGATCACATGGTGTTAAATTCGTCTCGCGAAATCTAGCCGAATTTAAAATGCTGCCGAATTCTAAGAAAAAATGTAAATTTTTCTTATTTTACGGGTTATAAGTTGATCCACAGCACTCATATATACATGTAACATGGTATTAAAAATGCACGGAGATCGCGCTGCAATTCATACGCACGCCACATCGCCGAAATGGGTGTGGGTGAATGAGATCAAGTATTCACCATTCGCGAATATGGTGAGTCGTAAACGGCATTAAACGTCCAAAATCGGCATCACTGGGTCAGAGCAATATAATAATAACAATAAATCACGTGGCAGCTGTAGCGAAGTTAAAAGATTGTAAGTGCATCCCCTCCCAGGGTAAAAGACCCAAATTTTATTCTTTGTCAAACATATGTATCCGAATGACGACAAATCACTGAAGATTTTAAGGCGCTATGGCTCGAATGAGACCCTCGAAATTTATAACCAAATAAATACACGGATTTGATAAAACCAAACTTGAGGGGTCATTCCAATACGGTCATTGCTTAAACAAATTGGTTTCTACACTCGCAATCAGATAAAGGAGTGAGTTGATCGGGACTCAGTCAAAGGGAAAGATTACACGGTCAGATTCATGCATGACGAAACATTCCATAGGATTGCATTATTTATATGGAACATGGTTTGATGTTTCATTTAAATATCACGCTGCATTTTTAAAGTGTTTAATGTTCTTATGGGGAGAATTTTCTACTAGCATTGTTTATCCCGCTGTGGGACCCCCTTTCAAGCAATGGGGCAGATGCGAACGACGCTCGACTCTAAACCGTGATTATGAAGAAGGTCGACATGTGGTTATGTATGTAAAAAGAATTGTAATTAATTCTTTTGATTATCAGATAAATGTCTGACATTAATTACAGAAGAGAGCTGCTGGACAAACTTTTGATGGATCAATCGTTAAATTTCATATTACTTAGTGAATATGAATGAATGGGGTCCCTGTGAAAGGACGTGATTGAGGCGGTGGCTGGTGAAACTATATTGCAATGTCTAGTTTTAATATATATTATGTATAAGACTTGAATAAACTCTACTGGGACAAGGTTATACACGGCCAGATGTCGGATGTGTTTCTAACAGCCGAGATCACCGATTTTTTTGGGAAATACATCCCGATAATGGATACAACTATATGGTATCGAGTAACCCGAACCACAGCACTCCATGTGTTGACGAGTTGTCAACGAACCCCTGGGATTAGTGTCACAATATTTGTTTATAATAATTAATAATATAATAAATAAATATTAACATTTAAAATAATATTTAAAATAAATTTGATTTTCTTTAAAAAACTCATCCATTAATTTTTATCAAAAATTGAATTAACTTAATACATTGCAAATATATTAAATATTTAAATCACTCTGTTTGATATAATATATAATATCAACATATCCATTTAAATAAAAATATTAAATATTAAAACCCACCGATTTAAAATAGATTAGTTTTTAAACAAAAATATTTAATATTTAATATTAAATATTAAAATTCTTCCATTTTATATTAAAACATTATTTCAAACTCATCTATTTGATTTTTCATTTAGTATATTCTAAAAAAATGAATAATTTACTTATATTTTAGAAAATAAATTTTGAATTTTATTTAATAAATTTTAAAAAATTAAAATATTTTTAGTAAGTTTAAAATAACTTAATTATTTATTTATATTTTAAAAAATAAATTTTAAATTTTTATTTAATATATTTCTCAAAATTAAAAATAATTTTAGATTTAAAATAAAATAATTTATTAATATTTTAAATAAATGTTGGAAAATTTTATTTAGTAGATTTTGAGAATTAAAATAAAAATTTTTAATAATTTAAAACAAAAATAAAATAAAAAATATGGCTTAGGCGTGATAGAGAGCTGGGACGCTAGAGCTAGCTGTGCTAAGCTGGTGCGGGTAAAGAGTATCTCAATAGCTGGAAGAAAAAAACATCTAAGTTTCATTTTTTTGCTCCAAAAAGTTAAGGCCTCAAGCCAGACAGAGGTAAAATTTTACGTTTATTCAAACTTTTCGAAAACAAATTTAAAACACTTGGGCTACGAGAATTAGACAAAACAAAATTAAACAAGTTAAAATGAATTCAATTATTTTCAATATTTTATATATTAACTTAAAACTACTTAGAATTTTTCTCAAGTTGAATTAACTAAAACAAGTGGATTTTATTTTCAACATTTTATAATCTCATTTTCAAGAAATGGTTTACAAACGGATTTTCTTATTCTTTATTTTCAATCAAATTCAAGTACGAAACGTATTTTCTTAAAAACGAAACTAAAGATTGTAATACATCAAAATTCTTCATATTCTAATTTTTGATGAGTTAAAAATTTTCGCTAACTAAATATGCTTTACTGAGATTTAGCTAAAGTTTTGGTGCAGAAAGATCTCCAATATCCTAAATCTATTCTAATTTTTACCCTTTCTTCTTTAATAATTACACTACGTAATTCTTCATTCATTTATATCAATTGCATACATTATAAATTTGATTTAAAAGATAACAAATATTAATTAAAATTTAAAATAAAAATAAATATCTAATTAAAATAAAATTACCATAAATATTTAATTAAATCAATAAAAATAAATATAAATATTTTGAATTAATAATTTTAGTAGTTGAACTTTTGGTTACAAATATTAATTAATTTTAAAAAATTCACTTATAAAAATAATGAAAATAATTTTAACATTTCTCAAATCACACCAGGCCAGAAAAAGTCGATAAATCTTGAGATTTAACATGTCACCGATCAATTATTCCCAAAAATACGACATGGTTTTTTCATTACTAATTTTTATTTTATTTATATAATATTATAAATTGAAAATAATTAGAAGCGTATTATCATATACCAGATATTTGGCCAAAATGATTCCGATACAAAACGGCGCCGTTTTTGGCCTTTTTTTGAACCAAAATGATGTCGCTTTTGCCTCGCACTTTTTTAAATTCGTCTATAACAAACGGTCGTTGACAAACTGTCCAAAATCCGCGCCGCTTTGAACCGTCACATATCCAAAACGACGTTGTTTTGGGTTATGATACCGCTTCAAAATGACGGGCTGCTGACCAAAAGATACACTAAACGACGCTGCTATGTGTTTAAAAATTGAACGACGCTGCTTTATCTCCTCTGCAGACAAAACGACGCGAGCCACAAATTTCCTCCTTCCCCAAAAAAAGGTCTCATTCGTCGGCCCTCATTTTCGCACAGGCGGTCATCGCTCAATGGAAGAGATGACATTATTTCGGAGTTGCCAGCAGCGCCAATGATCGTGCCATCTCATGCCCAAATACGCTGACGCGGACGGTGGACGGCGACGGCGACGGCGACGACGATCTACGGTTTAATTCCCCAAGGAGATCGATCAAGGACGGTGAGGGGCGATCATGAGGCACGACACTTGAGGCGCTGGGCTATCCTCCTCTTCTATATTTAAATAATCGCTTTCGAGATTTCAGACACCCAAATCTTCGATATGGATGTCGCTTCCTATCAGGCTCTATTTATTGAAATTTGACTTTATTGTCGATTCAAAATGGTTCACTAGTACTTGTAATGTCAAGCCATTCTCCTGCTTCGAGAATATTTTTCCGCTTTTCCTTCGCTTTTTCCCGCTCCACTCCGATAAAACGAAGAGGATTGGGTTTTTTTCCCCTCGGCTTGCTTTAGGAATAGTGATCACCATATTTGTCTCATATTTAGTCGATCACCATCGCCATAATATTGTTCTTGCTTTGCTCCACCGCTGAGTCAGGTTTTTCCAAAGCATTTATTTTTAGCTTTTGCTCCATGTTTTGCTCCACTGCTGGAGTTGCACTAAGGGAGGGATGTTCGGTACCGTTCCAACCAGGGTATGGCAAGGGTTAAAGAGAGAAGAGAAAGAATAGAGGAGAGATAAGAGTATTTATATCAGATGAGGAAGAGATTTAAAAATATAATTAAAATGAAAGTTAAGGATTAAAAATGTTATTTTTAAAGTTGAGTCTTAATATATAAAAACATTGAAAATTCCGATAATTTAACTTGAATCCCATGTCAAATAGTTTGCGCTGATATTGTGTTCAGATAACCAAACCTAGAGGTTAGGTTCGAATGCAATTAAAATGAAAATTTATGATTCAAATTGTTATTTTCAAATATCGGTTTAGTTAAGGGTTTTGTATACTTTTTGTTATATTTTGTTCTTAAAAAATATTTATTATTTAAATATAAATGAAAAATAATTTCATAATCTTTTGTTACTTATTTTAAAATAATATATTAATGAGTATGCCTTAGAATAAAATTTAGATGTTTAAAGGAATTTAAACACGCCCCGAGTCAGCGGTTGAGCGCGAACGAATTACGAAGAGATCTCAAAATAGAGGAGTGATCAATTGAGTTTGGAAGTCGATATAACCAAATTGAGCTCAACTCGATTAAAAACTCTGATCTTGAACTAATTCAAGTCGACAGTTTTTTTATATGTTCAAACTAGACTAAAAATAATCAAACTATTCGAACTTATCTCAACAAAGTTCGAATCAATTAAAAAAATAATAAATAATTATATTCGAATTTGCTCAACTTGAAATCGATTCGACCAACTCAATTAATTTTAAACAAATATAACTAATAATAATAAATTCATCTAATAAAATAATAGTTCGACAAGCTCAAGTAGCGACTGGTTGGGTATTATTAGAATTCTCGAACTCTACCACAAAATAATCGGTAGTCAATTCAAGCTCGATTAACTCCGAGTTAAACTAAAAAGATTTTACGCAATGGCTTAATAACTTACTCATTTATACTTCTTCTCTTATGTAGCTTGATATGAAAAGTGAATAGATTTATTAAAAAAAACTTTAGAATATCTAAAAACAAGTAATTTAATAGATGTATAAATTTTAGGGTTTGACTAACACGTTTTCTTCTCGAAGCAAGTGATTGAGAGCAGTCAAAACAAGGCTACTGAAAAACAATGCAAAGCACCTTTAAATTTCTTTTAGGTGGGAGTGGAGGATATAGGTAATCTAAAATAATTATTTAAAACTGAAATAAATAGATAATTATGATTTATGGTGTGATGCTTTCTAGAAGCGGAATCTTTTGTTGTGTTCAAGCCTTCTTCGAGGCGCATAGTTTCAAACTTTTCATAAAATTCTCTTTTGCAAAATAAAATATAATATTAGTTCAAAAGGAGACATAAATTATTAATTTTCAACTATCTAAAGATACCTTTTTTAATACACTTTTTATTTTATTTTTATTTTCATGGTAATAAACTGTCCTTTTGGGACTTTAACATAGATCCTTTTCTTATTTTTTAAGCCTATTGAAACGGTTAATTTTATCACTTTTTTTTAACTAAGCATTTCATTATATTGTAATAAATTGGTCCATAAGAACCGAATTTAAGACTCTTTTGTGGATGTTTTGGCCTTTCTATCACTTAAACTAGATTTGATGGACAATGATTCAATATACTTACTATTTAAAAATAAATAACTAACTAATATAGAATTGGAGTTGGAACTTTTACTTTGGAATAATAAATGTATAAAAATAAGAACTTTTTCACTTCGATGGTATTTTAAGGATATATTTTAAATAACTCAAATAATTATTAAGATGCAACGATATTGGTGTTAAATTTGGGGATGAATCATAAGGGGATGGTTCTTAAAAGTGTGATTGGAGTAAAACATGTTCTGTTCCTTTAAAAACATGAAT
>JAEQBH010005933.1:0-114054 GCA_016808115.1 Tetrastigma voinierianum | reverse complement strand
CATTGAATTCTTTCTCGATTAAGGTCATTATGTCCCGATACCTTTATAGGAAGGACCTACCACCTTCATTGGAAGTCACAAGACTTGCAATAATAGGTTAGAGAATACATTTACCCCTTTCGAGAATCTCTTTAGAAGTTTTCATGTCCAAGGGCCCTAGATAAATATTTTGTGCCAATTCTAGGATTATCCTCCAACATCTTCTCCAAGATGCTTGTCAGCACCTAATTAGAAGCTTTTGTCTACCCATTTGCTTGGGCATAAAAGGGAGTGGATCTAATGAGTTGAATGCCATAATCTTTGGCAAAGTAAGTCATCTCATCCCTGTTTTAACATAGTGTCTCTGTAAGTTGTAATGGATTGAGGAATTCCAAAACCTATGAATGGATCTACCTTGGATAAATTGGATCACATCCTCTGCCTTACCTTCTGGCAAGTACCGCTCCACCTATTTAGTAGCGCAATGATAACTAAGATGAAGCCAGGTCCCTCATGGATGAAGCTGGGTAGATTTTCTCAATTAAGTCCATCGCCCATCCTCTAAAAGGCCATGGTTTCACAATTGAGTGTAGTTCCAATGCAGGTATCCTCTGCGATACGCCATACTTTATTACTGTTGGTAGCCCTTATAATTGATGCAATCACTTTAGATTGGTCGTCGTAAATAGCCATAAACCTCCAACTACCATCGCATTTTTATCCTAGCTTGACGGGCTCCATAGACCTTCATGAACTTTGCTTCATCACTCTTACGTTGTTTGGGAATGATAAGCATGAGCAGTAACCCATCTCTGCTCTCTTTCTATATAATTCTCCAATAGGACGGTTCTATGATTGAGCTGACCTCATGGGGACCCCATTTATTAGGATCTTTTAAATACTTCATGATCTTAATTCTCTAGTCTCCTGCAACATTTGCATTTGTTATGATGACTTCTAATTTGATTCCCCTTTCATAAATTGAGGGGTGATTCTTCTTTCATATCACAATGAACTTATGAGTCAATTCTTCGCTTATCTTCACACTTAAGGCTACTTATGCTAGCTCATCCGCTTCCCAATTAGATTCCTTAGGCACATTCCGTGGAAAGAATCTAATAATTGAGTTGAAGCAGTGTAATAAGGAGCTAGTAGTAAGTTGTTGCATTTATATTCCTCTGTTAGCTGCTGAAGTACTAATTGAGAGTCCCCAATGATATGTACCTCTTATGCTCCAAGTTCCAAACAAGATCCTCAAACCAATAACTAAAGACTCATCCAACTTGATTATTGGTGCACTTGAAGGCCAAGTTGAAAGATAGGGTAGTCTTTATCCCTTTTAGTGAGATGATTACTATCCCAGCTCCAACGGAATTCTCCGTGCTAGATCCATCAAACTTAAGAACCTAAGGTTGTCTTTCTACTTAATATATCCTTCATTCCACATCCTTTTAATAGTTTTATTTCTAATGAAGGATGACTAGCCAAAAAATTAGCTAAAGCTTGCCCCTTGACTGATTTATGTGGAAAATAGTCCAAGGTGAACTCCGACAAAGCAAGGACCATTTCCCTGATTCGCCTTAGCATTCAAGGGTTGACTCAGCATGTATTTTGATCAAGTCGGTTCAGGAGTATCTCACATACACTCGAGACTTGATCAAGTAATGTCTCACTTCGTACATGCAAAGTGCGTGCGTAAAAGCCAAACACAACTTCTCAATGGTTGTATGCCTAGTTTCACCGAATTTAGGACCCTACTTAAATAGCAAATCGTACCCTATGGCCTTCAACATTATTTTTAGCCATAAGGCATCTTCTAAACTCTTTTGCAAAATGATAGATAGAGCCTCGAGGTCAGACCTCCTCAAAGGTGACATTAAAAACAAGGGGCTTAGAAAGGTAGCCTTGATTCCATCAAAAGCCGATGGCACTGCTCCTCTCCTGTTATATTTAAACTCTTCCACTTATTTCAAACTTGATTAGTTAGAGAATACCTTAGTCTTCCCCGCTATATTAGGTGATGAACCTCCTTGGGTCAGCTTCACTTAACTCAAGAACTTCTCAAGTTCTTTCTCTTTATTTCTCTGGCGAGCCTCGCTTTGTTGTTTCTCGATCCACTTCCACTCCTCTTTGGTGAACCAAAAACCCTAAAAAAATTTCGGCTTGAACTCTTATAGCACATTCGAGTGGATTGAGTTTTAGTAGATGGAGTCTCATCATTTCAAAACTTTTCCTTAAATGATTCATATGTTTGACAACCTTATTAGGATTTAACCACACCATCATCAATATAAATCTCTGTGGTGTCCTAAGATATCATGAAAGATGGCATTCATAGCTCCTTGCAGTTGCACCCAGCCGTTTCAAACCCAAAGGGCATGAAAACATTCAAACGCCTTAAGGGACTAGACATCTAAAGGTAGTCTTAAATATATCATCAACAACTATTAGATTCAAGTTATACTCTAGAGAAATCGTCCATGAAGGATAATAATTCATTATTTACAGTAGAAACAACTAACATGTCAACAATATGCATTACATACATGTCTTTAGGAGTGACAACATTTAAATCCCTAAAGTCTACATAAACTCTAGTTTCCCATTCTTCTTATCACTAGGACAATGTTTGCCAACCACTGCACATACCTTGTAGGTCAGATGAATTTGGCCTCGTAAGCTTCTCTAATCTCCTTTCACCTGTGTCTACCTCCTTGGACATTCTTCTTCTAGGTGGTTGTTTCCAAAGGTGGAACCCACTTGATAAGCAAGCGGTGTTCACCTCTGCTTTGTCTAACCCCCGCATCTTGTCATAATTCCAAGCAAAGGCCTCTTTGAACTCACAGACAGAATAATCCCTTCCTTCAAGTCGTAGCGTAAAGGAACTAATATAAGTAATCCCCAGCCCCTCCATCACAGCTGGTTTCCGAGGTTCACTTCCTCCACGGTCGCACATGAGGATTTGGTGTGTCTTTCAAACTTAGGAGGGGCTTGCTCCTAATCCTCCATATGTATTTCTTCATCTTCTTCATATACATTCCTTTCAAAAATCATCTCAACCCCATAGGTGTCCTGGAGGTGCTCTTCTTTAATCCTTTCCATAGTATGTACATTTTCATTGAATATGGTAGTTGCAAATTACTCGCCTTTCTTTAGTGTAATGAACATTGATCTCCCCTTGATGATTGAACCACTTCATCGGTTTGTAAAAAGCACAATTGTAGTCACCTCCAGGAGCTCTGGGCGCCCCTCGATTTCCACAAAGCCTCGAGTCCATGTATGCTTTCCTTGGGACCTCATCTTTCCTTCTGATTGTGAACTTGATCAGACCGAATTTGGATCATGTAATACGTGGCTTCCACAAATCCTACTTATAGCCACCATGAAGGGTTGCTTATCTCGCCGCACTAACCTCCATCATTAACAATAAGAACTAGCAAGATAGGACAACACACACCAATCGATATGAATCCAAATTCTCTCTAGCAAAAATGTTGTGATTTGGCGTGAGATTCTATCACAAAGAAGGAAGATAATGAAGTTTTGCTACCAATTGTGATATCTATAGGTAGTAATCCTAGGGTCTTAGATACTTTCTCCAAGAAAAGAAGACACAATCACCTCTATTTCTATCATATCACTAATGCTCCTTCCTAAAGCTCTTAGCATCCTCAATGGCATTGCATTTACCGCTGATCCATTATCTATTAGTACCTTGGATACCAGTGTGCCATTGAGATGGGCCCTTAAGTACAAAGGCTTTATGTGCCTCATCATTTCCATAGAGGGTTTCTAAAGTATCACCTTCTGGGGTTTGCATTCTTCAGAAGATTCTATGGTGATCCCACCGTGGCCCTCATCTTTCTATGTCATAGGATGCTTCCCTTCTACCTCTACTAGGTCTTTCTTTGCCTTTTTTGACTTGAAGATAGTTGGCAATGTTAAGGAAATAATGGAACAATTTAAGAAATAGGGATTTCATCCCACCATATCTTTTGGAGAAGTGAATTTGTCCTTAGGAGACATCATTCTGTACCTTGGAGAACTGGGTCCACCTCTTGGAAAAACAGGTATGACTGGAGGAACATGTCATTCCTCTGTCTTCTCCCTTGAAGAAGTGAAGTTGTTTGCAATCTTCTCTCTTGGGGGAAAGAATCTACCCTTTGGAGGAGTGATACTTTCATCTGGGAAAAAACTTCTTTTACTTAGAAGATCAACTCCATCCTAGATCCACCTCTTGGAAATCTGCCCTCAGCTCTCTCCCTTGGAAAAATAGGTTTGTTTGCCTTCTTCCTTGGAATAGTAACTTTCCCTACAACTTTGTCATTTAGAGGAGTGAACTTACCTCTTGGGGAAAGGCCCGTTTCGAGGAACATTCTCTCTAAACCCTGCTGTACTCATTCTCCCATGTAGAACCCACCTGTGGAGGGGTGCATCTTTCTAATACAACATTTTCTCTCGGGAGGAACTTAACCTATCTCTTAGGGAATTCATCTGCCTTTTCGTGGAGTTTCTCATTTCTTGGAGAATTGGTTATGTCGCACAGTCTCTACTGATCCTTCATTGAATTTCTCCCTGTTGAGTATTCAGACAAATTACAAATCACTCATTTTTCAACTTCTTAACACGAATTTGACAATATTTGGGGGGACCCATACCTTCTTTCGAGAATTTTCCACCTTCTTGGATTCTATCAATGCTCTTTTAGTCGGGGTTTAATGTTGCTTGATTATGCCACCGGTGGAAAGGATCCTCATCGATTTCCATAGCCTCTTTTTTGTTAGGGAACTTGAATATCCCTTTGTTGATCTTGTCCTATATGACATTATGAAACCCCAACATGCATTAGTTGTGTGGTTCCATGAATTGTGGTACTTATAGTAAGCCTTTCCCCTTAGTTCATCCTTGTTGAGAATCCGTGGTCTTAGGAAGGTAAACAGAATTTTCTTTCACCAGAAATTGAATATTTCTCCGTCGCTTACCTCAAAAGTAGATGAATCTGTAACAACAATTATTTCCTTCCACAAATCAGGTGTCTTTTCTACCAAAAGAGGAAAGGTGAATGTCTTTAGTATGAGGTGCTACCAAGCACCTCCCGAAGCCTCACCTCTTGGAAATAGGTTCCCACACTTTCTTCTAGTAATTTTCTACTGAGCAGCTCCCTATATCCTCATCACCTTAGGTAAAAGTTCATAAAAATCTCTAAATTCCATACCTAGAATTTACGCTTCATGTACTTTATTCTCAAATATTAAATCTATCATATGTTTTCATCTTCTTGAACCGAGACGAACAAATCAATGGGTCTCCCATTTCGTTGATTCACTTTCGACAATTCGCAATGCACACTTTAGGCTCAAATTTCAAGAACCTAAGTGTGGAGCCTTCCATCTCCTCCACTAACTTCAAATAAAGTTCCTTAGCAATGTTGTATACCCAAAGTGAATGTTGCCTCACAAAGAGTTAGGAAACAATCTAAGTTAAAAATTATAGAAATTCTCGTATAGTAAATTCTCATATTGCATAGTGAATATGACAACATGCTCTAAGGTGAATTGGTCATCTTCTCTAGAGAACAAAGAAAAATCAAGTATCTTATACCCCTTTGGGTAGGGTTCTCCCTGTCTATCATTTATGGATAAGGTTTGTAAAACTCCATGCGCCTAATTTACCCGAGGCTCGCCCATATAACCCCCGCGACCGCCGAACGCCTCCAAATATGGTAACAGCTGGTTGCTCTATGATTGGCTTTCTGAGAACTGACTGTCTCTCATTGTCATTCACACGCCATAGGTGGCCTATTGATGCCCCATTCCGCCATGAGAAAGAAAAGCCCCCTTTCCCACGCTCCTGAGTCAGGGTGGGATTAGTTTGGAGCAAAACCCGAGGGGATGTGGCCTAGCTGTATTAGGATCTTTCCACTACTACGGTTTCGTAGTACCACCTCTCCTTAGCGTGGAGGAAGGTATCTAGCCTCCGCCTACAAAGTGTGAGCGTGAAATTCTCACTGCATTTAGGTTCAAGAAATGTCCCTGAGATCGTTAAAAAATTGCTTCAAGCTTAGGCCACTGGCCTGGCCGCCCCTCTTCCCCTAAGGTTCTCTAGGACATTGAGGATTGCTACTATTTGCATTCTACGCGCCATGATCATTCGTCAGTTCTTTATTTTGCATGAGGAGCTCTAAATTCATTAAAATTATTTAGAAAAATAAGAGTACACATCCACATTAATTCTGCACCTTTCCTTCCACTTGTTCAATAAGGTTGTTGATTTGGATCTCCTAGCCTTATTAGAGAATTGTTGAACTGTGTGTTTTAGTCTACCCACCTGTAGGAACTCTTCCTTCATGTGCTACTTCTACAGCATTAGATCCTGAGTCTGGAGACTCTATATTTGTCTTTTACTTCCCACCCCCTGTGGGCATTCTTCATCAAAAGTGTCCAACTGTGCATGCCAAAATATGTTTCATGATTTTCTAGTGAAAATCTGTTCAAAACATGTAAAAGCATGAAATTATGAATGTGTGTGAGCATGCCAAAACACAGCAGATTCGAACTAAACCTGTTGAATATAACTCGCCATGTTTCAAAATGACTTCCTTTCTAAGAGGAAAATGCCTTTGAAAATTAGATTTGTATGGACTTAAATTTGAAAGCTGCTATAAATTTAACTGACTAGTTGAAAAATAGTGACTTAATACAGAACTGAGTCTAAAACTGGCGCAACAAAGTTTGAAGCAACAAATGCTTGTAAAGAAAACATAAAACTCAAGCTAATAATCTAGAAAAGATATTGATGAACTAGAGAAAATAAGAGAAATGTTGAAATGTTCTTTAAGCAGTTTTGTTCCGTTGATGATCCAAACCCAAAGCCAGTCCTCTTTATGTGCATTTCGACACTTATCAAACCACATTCTCCACTAATTGTTCATGCTCTAAAAAGTCTGTGTGTTCCTGGCGACTTTCCACCATCCAATAATCGCCCACGTCCCTCCCGCTTGATCTGAATTGGAGAAAAGTCTTCTCCATAGCCAGCTCTCGGTATAAAGCCCCCAATATTCTTGGTCGCAACTTGATAATTTAAACAGAAACGTCCTCAAAGACCTTTCCATGGGTTGATTCAAAAATAGCCTTATCGTGATTGCTGAAGCCGCACGCTTTAGGCTAGATATATTCTACTAATCTTAACTACCATTAAATAAAAATTATTTTAGTGTCAATAACTTATATAAAAAAATTATTGATAAATTATCATATGTATATTTTATTCTTTTTCTTTATAGGTCATAGTTTATATTCTTTATTTGACTTATCCAATATCATGCAAATTAATTTTAATTTTAAATTTAATTATATATGCGTAAGGGTGATCATGATGCACAGATCGTGTCTGTAACACTTAACTTAGAAGTTCTTCTGCCTAACCAACTATGGGGCCTTATCTATGAGGTGAATCGGACTCAACCAAACTCAAAAAGGCCCATACAAATCATGCACATAGTGTTAGCTAATCATCTGCAGCCTTCTAGCCATTCTCAAGGTTTAATTTTTAACTGCGCTTTAATTAATGTTGACGCCTAAACCTGGTGTTCACTGGATCAACCGTCAACCAGATCGAAACTGTGGATGTCAAAACCCATACACTATTGTGTCCCCTTACCGGTAACTCCTGTTAATTTAACAAAATAGAAATGTAGCCCCTTGTACATGTGGAGCTCCACTCAAAAAATACAACCCGTACAACAGATATCAGTTACGGCCCCACCTAGGCCACTATCATATCATGACCTCTTCGAGTCCATCTACAAGCAAAAATGACCACATAGGTCCATTTATCCATACTCAAACATAATGCACAGCATGATACATCATATCTTAAAGAGTTTCACTACAATACTCTTTACACAAAAAACATGGTATCAAAACAATGCACTGAACAGACACTCAGTAAGAAACCAAGCCAAACCCGGGCTTTCTTCATAATGGCGGCCTCGGAAGCAACGCCTGCCTTCCCTACACACACCCCCCGCACCCGAAAGGGGGTCCCACGACCGGGTGAGCAACGCCCAGCAGAGGCCCCGCGCAGGCTACTTCCCGCCCATGGCATGCAATGGTCATGTAACAAAAAACACATTCCAATCAAGATTATGCAAACCTAGAATGGAATTTACATGCCATGAAATGAAATGCACATCACAACCACACCAGTCCTCACCACTCCATCAAACCCGAAAGTCCAAACTCAACCCTAACCAAATCCTATCACACAATGCCGAAACTCCATGCATGATAAATCCATCATTCTTGATTTACATCCATGATCATTTACTACAAAAACAAAATTATCGTTTTCAAACCAAAAGATTTTGATGTTAATCTTTTAAATGATCACTTATATTCAAAACATGTGTCTTTGTGGCAGAGGGAATTTCTGAGGTCCCACCGTAAGCTTTGTAAGCCCCTACACTTTCACTCGTTTTCACCGTTAGACACATATGTATAACTTAAACTAATTCCGGTTTTCACCCGAAAAATCTATCCCACTTCTGCTGTTACCCGACACATTTTCATTTTGAAGCCTTACTTTGAACGCACACCCATTGGACATTCTTTCCCCTACCATGCCTAGCCTGAGCTTCCTTTACCCATCAAAACAATTTCAAACGGTGAGTAAGACTATTATAACCATGCACTTACACCCATGCCATATGATGTTCAGGTATAAATGCACACATGCGCCATTGCATGCTATATCATGCTACACATATTATGAATGCTATATGAGAAATTTAATCATGCATTTTCCATGCATCATAGACAACTATATCAAACATGCATATAATCTCCACAAAATTTCATTCATCTCTATATATCATACGCGCATTTATCAACATCACAATCAAATCATTGCTTAGTCAAGTAACGACGCACTTTACCCTCTAGGCTAAATTATGACATAGCATGTCCGCAAAATAGCCTACAACATTCCATGTAATGACCCATGTCTACACACACAATTCATCACATGTCATCACATTAGGACACACATATTGACATCCAATCATCACACCAAGATGTCATCTAAACCCGCAATGACAACTCTATCCTCAAGACCAATTGTGGCATCGAGATGCCCATAAAATTATTCCAATTTGCGAATGTTTATAACAGACTGACAAGATGGTTCTAACTCTACTAAATCGCCTCCTAACAATCCCAAAACTGGACACAAACCATTAAACAACCTGTTAGCAGTCCTAAAAAACTTACCCATAACTCGAAGTTATAAAGGTCCGATTTGGGTGATTCAAAACCTAACATCAAGTTCTCGGGAGAGCCACTGTTTTGAAGGATACTAGTCTAAATTTCACTTTTTTCAAACCAAAAATCAGTCCCAAAAAATCTACGTAGGGTTCGGCCAAAATACAGGCAAATTTCGCGGGCGCCTCTAGAAAACGGACCATAACTGGGTTATAGAAGTCCAATTTAAAGGATCAGCTCTACATCAAGTTTTCAGATAGATGCCAATTTCCTGTGGTAGCTGATACTAGTCAAATTCTTCCTTTCTCTCAACCTTAAAATCATCCCAAAATTGAGCATCATGAGAGGGTCAAAACAAGGCAATATTCCTGAAACCCATTATTTTGCCAGCAAACAGCCCCTTAGGTAGCATATTAAAACTCAAATCAAACAACCCCCTAGAATGGAAAATATACTAAAGTAGGAAGAATTTCTACCTCAGAGGAGAAGAGTCTTAGAAGTCCATGGACACTTCCTAAACCCGAAACCTTGATTTCCCGGAACCTCAGCTTGAATCCCCGCGAAACTCGTGTTTTTCAGACCACGTAGCCCTCGCCAGTAGAATGGAATCTTTCATCTTTGCTCAATAATTCTTTAATTTAACGAGCTCATAGATCATGCAGAGAGAAGTTGAGCTCTCTCACTCTCTCTAACGCTTTTCTCCAGCTAAAAATCGTCATTTTCCTCGCCCAAACGAGTTTTTTTGCCTTATTTGTCACTCGCTGATACTTCGCCCATGTCGCGCCTACATGTCCTTGACTCCATCCGATCCGCTTCTCGTCCGAAACAATTTATTTCATTCCTGCCTGGGTTCACAATTTATTTAAAATGAACTTTACTTAATTCATTTTCCACTTTTGAGATTTTTTTCAAAACTGCCAAATAGTTCACCAGTAATTAATGCTCAAAATCATGAAAATCCACTGCCTCATAATTTAATGAATTGCCTATGTAACTAGAGATTATTAGATAATCCACCAGAGGTCCGCTGTCATCCAAATTCAGAAAAATTTCAAGTTTGTAACCTGCATCAGAATCGATTAATTTACCATTTTGCCATTTTTTTGAAAATTCAAATTTACCTGGTTTTTATAATTGATTATAAATAATAATGAACATTAGAAATTCATTGATATCAAAAGTTTTATGACGAATGCCTCGTGAATTGTTGAAAATGAATTATTGATTTTCTTATAAATGGTAAGGTTCACAACCAAATTTTTGAACAATTCCGCTGATAAAGGAAAAGTGCTTTAAGGTAGGTCATTGGAAATTATAATGATATTATAATGATATCATGTCAGAAACCTCATGCACCGCGCCGGCTTCATACTGGTATGGCATTGTTCATCAGTATTCATGCCTGATATTTTCCCCGACAAAGTAACAAAATAAGTTCTTAATATATAAGTTCAAGTGTATGTGGTAAAAACTTGTTGTAAATAGTGGTTATTAGACTTTATGATATAACATATATCTTTTGCAATCTAAATAAGTTACTCGAATTTTTAAATTAAATATACAAAAATGTTCATAAAAATATCGGTTTCGAGCATTTCTGTATTTGAAACTACTGATAATATGTCACATCAGAATATTTTAATATATTTTTCTAAATACATAAAAATTGCTAAACCATCTAATCTTTTCAGGCATCGACAACCTCATAGATTTCACAATTTAAACTTTGAAACTTCCTTCTGACATGAAACTTTTCAGCCACCAACATCATTAATAGGATCTGCAAGCAATTGAAATGTGGTTTTAAGACAACAATCCAATTTTTAAAAACTCAACAGAATCTCTCAAGTTCTAACATTAACACATTTGGCAAAGTCATAATTTGTACCAACTTATTTAAAAAGCTTAAATTTTGCATCAACATCCGACAAATTATTACGAGAAAGTAGACATAAAATTCTAGTAAGATTATCTTTGTTTCATTATCATTCACCATTTAACTTGAATCAAATAAGAATCAAAATATTTTAAACATCTTTAATTTGCAAAATCTAATTTTCTCTGTTAAATAATTATCATATCCACAATAACCAAAACATAAGTTATCTTAAAGGATTCACTGCATACTAGCCTTCTTCATCATGATCATTCTCATCAAATTGTCTTTCCTAAAACAAAATGTTTTTCTAAGTATCGACGATTCATATCAAATGAAGGCTTCTAGCAATATTCGCTAAGACTAAACCCTTCATTTCTCTATATTTAAAAATAATATTACACTCTTTCAATTCATTTGTTGTGTGTCAATGCCTTATAGATTTAGATTGCAACTTTACTTAACATGTTAACAAAGAAATAAATTTATAATTTAAATAGCCATACCAAGTAAAATTTCAAACTCTCAAAGGCACTAGCCAAAACTTTATGCCACTTTTGACTTGAACATCACAAGATTTTATACACTGAAACAAACTAACCTAATTTGAGGTCCTTGAAATCTAATAGCTTTAACACTTTTAATACGACTTTCCCCTTGAGTATTACACAAAGATTTCACAATTAAGTCCGAAACATTATCAAGTAAAACTTTCCATCTTTTAGTAGAATTTGTAATGATGAATATCTACAATTCCAAAAATGAAATAAATTTTAACACAAGAATGTGTCATATCCCCAAAAGTAAGATTATAACTCACAAGCACATGACATATAAAGTCATCGGATTTATTTCAAGCAACTTTTGAGCCTTTAGTGTTTTCCTGATATATTAGAACCATTATAACCTTGACCCCTCACATCATCAACATTCAATCAAAAAACTTATATTCGTTTAACAATTCATTAAAAAGCCAAAATCCAAATGTATCATCCACCTTCAAGAACTATAAAAAGTACTCCTCTATTTTTCTTTTTTTACTTGAAATATTTACACATTGCACTATTAGAGTCATTTTTCTGATGACCTCACATCCAGTACAATCAATAATTTACAAAGAAATATTTTGCTACTTCGGGATGACTTATCATAAAAGTTCTAACACTATGGACCAAAAGAGAAATTAACTCATTTTCAATTTTATGACCAAGATATTGATAATGAATTTCTTGATTTTGGATACGTCTAACATGATCTTACATTATCAAATCAAAATTTGCAATCATTTCAATAAACCCTAAAAAATTACCATTACTATCCTGATAAAGGTTCTCATTGATCCTCAAAAGCTAAATTATTTTAAAGACATTTCAACATAAATTATTCTTATTAAAACTTGTCTTCGACATTCTTCTCCTTTGAAATTCCTTGCCGCAAATCTTTCATCAATTGTTTGATTATTTTTTAATCTTAATCTTACTTCAGTCCAATTATTCATGTTATTCATATGCTCAATACCCAGGGAACAAAAAATCGTTTTTTTCAGCCGATATATCGCCGAAAAATCGGTTTTAGCCGGGACCGAGAAGAAAAAGCAGAGGAAAAATCGATAAGAGGAAAAATCGGTAAAATAGCCGATTTTTTGCCGAAAAATAGGAAATTACTGATTTTCCACCCAAAATCGCTGATTGTGGAGCACGACGCTGTGCCGAATTTCGAAAAATATTGATAAAATATTGGTAAATATCTAGAACATCGGTAATGACTATTTTGACTCCAAAATTCTATAAATACCCATAAAATCATACAATCTCAGACAAACTCATCCATACACATCCGCTCTCCATTTAACTCAAATTATTTTCTTTCAGGATTTATCTCAATTAGGGAACAAAAAATCAATTTTTTTGGTCGATATATCGCCGAAAAATCGGTTTTTGGCCGACACCGAGAAGAAAAAGCAGAGGAAAAATTGATCATAGGAAAAATTCCAGAAAATCGCCGATTTTTCTAAAATAAGGAGCAATACCGATTTTTCTCCAATCGAAAAATCGACTGTGGAGCACGCGCGCCAGGGGCCGAATTTTTTAAAAATATCGCAACATCGCAAATATCGGTAAATATTAGTAAAATATCGGTAAATATCAAGAATATTGGTAAAATATCTATGAATATCTGAGTTTACTCATTTGACTCCAAAAAATTTATAAATAATTCCATAAAATCATACAATCTTTACAAACTCATCCATACACATCCAAGCTCCATTTAACTCTCAAATTATTTTTTCTTTGTGATTTATCTCAATATTTTGAAGATTCTAGTATGAATATTATCTTCATCGAGATGGGATCCCTTCATCAAACAATGTAATGGAGCCACATTGGTCATTATTTTGCTTTAAATTACTATCAGATCGTAATTTCGATAAATTATAATGAATATTGTTTTCACAAGGTATATTTGCTTATTTATGTCTTTTTTATAGTTCAACAAAGTATTTTCATGAATTTCAAAGTATTTTTATTAATTTTCGCTTTACCTATATTTTTGTCAAAATATCCACCGATATTTACCGATATATCCGTAAAACCCAAGTGCCGATATATCCGTAATTATCGATATTTTGTTCCTTGGTGGATATGCAACATCACAAAGATAATATTGGTCTACATAAAATTGCAAATAAATTAATTAATAATTTATTAATAATAACCGAGAAGAATTATACTAACCTCGGGAGGAGGTATTGAAACATTTTCTGGATTACGATAGACTCGATACTTGAGTCATGTGCTACTCCTTCCCATCTAGTCCAAACAAATGTAAAAATCATATTGAAGTCACATATTACTAGAACATTTTGATAACATTCTCCTCTTCCTCTTCCTCTATAAGGGACTTGTTTGTCAGATGGTATCACAGCATGGAACAAGCTGGTCCCATCATGCACCTAATAGCACTTATTAATTAGAAAAAATATCAATATAACAATAATAACAACAACAACAACAACAACAACAACAACAACAATAATAATAAACTTATATTTATTTTTCACCTTAAACACTTCCCTTAATCGTTGATGGGGATGATTTTCTCAGAACTCAAAAGAACTTAGGTAGGCACAATCATATCTCTTCCGAAGAGAAGCATTGCCTCTAGTACTTCATGAAAGTAATGATGTATGGTTTGAGTCAATGGTTGGAATCTTCTTTTGGTAACACGATTTCTCACGTTGTGATTTAATGTCATAAGAAACATCGCCATTTTTTCTTCAACTTTGATGTAACGACTGTCTTTCAACCATGTTTTATTTTTGAAATGCTTACAAATTCGCAAAAATGCTTGCTTATTCATTCTTAAAATTTCTAGACAATGTGTTGGATTACCATTTAAAATTCTTGCACATATGCAAAACCTTTTAGTGCCGAGTCAGTATTTGGTCTTCTTCCAAGTCGCTTTTTTCTAATAATCTTCTTGACTAGAATCACTGCTGTGATTTTCAATATTTTTCTTTGCTTTTCGCTTAACATCTTCTACCAATATTCAACATATGCAAATATATCAATTAAAAATAATAAAGTAAATACAATTATAAGCAAAATGAACTACAAAATATTGTCATGAAAAGAAATAATGTCAATAATAAACTAATGTCAAGACAAAGTATAAAAATAACCTATAAAATATCACATAAACAGATTTCCGTGAAGCCTAACTACCTAAAAGAAACTAAAATAATCCTAATTTTTGCATTCATCCGAATCTCAAGCAATTCGATCGCTTTCCGCTTTGGTGAAACATCATCCATCGTCAGATGCTTTGCTTTCACAAAATATGCTAGAAGCAAACACGTACAATGGGTCATCCATGTAATGCCAGTAAATCTCATCCAACTCCTGGTCATATTCTTCTATGCTAGGTCCATCCGATTGCTCAAAGGTATTAAGAATAGCTAACAAATTTTCATCTGACTCTCTTCATTTTTCTTTACATTTCCTTTTCGTAAAGACATTTTTGGATGATGAAGGGCTTGCCGGAAATTCAGCTCTATATCTATGTGTGTATATAAGAATTCCTCTACAAATTTCTACTGAGCACTTGATGAATGTTTGTCAGCACCATTTTTAGGCAACCCCGTCTAGATGGACCCATGATTCTTGCTCAAGAGGCCGTAATGCCATCAAAGAGCATCCCATCTCATCTCGCACAGACTCAAAGATATCGAAATTGTTTTGCATCCGAAATTTTCTGTTATTCAAATCATTGTAATTAGTCAAATAGTAGTTTAATTTATTTTTCAAAATATGAACTAAAGAAAGAGTTATACCTTGATATATTCTTCCCACTCTTCTGAAGTCCAGTCAACTATATTAGTTACTGGATTATAACCATGGCCAGACTTTCCTATTAAATTTCACCACACTGTGTATTTTTGTTTTAAATAATTCCATTGGTTTTTCAATTACTTTTGAGTAAACTTAATATTTTTGTTCTCTTCAAAAGATTTTGAAATTTTATCCCATGATTCAACATGCAAGCTCCCCCCCTTCTTTTTCCCAATATGTTTTTCTGGTCAAGACATAAATCTAAAAATATTTAACTAGTGTTTGGCCCTTTTCAACTAGCTCGATAGTATCGTATGAGCCATTCCTACATAAGATAATTTGAGACAATAAATTAATATTAAATATATAATTTATTTGTATATAAATAGATTATTATACAAATACTACAGATTATATTACTACATTCACAAGTCACAAGTAACACATCCATGAAGTAAATTACAAGTTAGAAGTATTACACTCACAAGTCACAAGTATGAGAATCATAAGTAACTTAGGCTCTATTTAATAACTGTTTTTTAAAACACAGCTAAATAACCTTTGCTTTATTTTAATCATTCTTCAACCGCAAAATTATCTTTAAGACAACTCCTGAAAAACAAGAGAAAACAAAATAAATGATGTTTTCTAACAACATCTTTTTTTTTAATAGGTTTTGCAAGAATAGAAGATCCTTCCATTTTTTAGTTTATCATGTTTTTCTTTTTTTTAAGTTATTTATGATCATACAAGCCTTAGTTTTGAAATCTGTTCCATTTCCCTAATTTTTTCATGACACCCATTTAGGGCTTTCAAAGAGACAACTCCTACACTTTTCTCTAGAATTACCATAAGTGAGCCTATTATAATAGTAAGTACATTTCCAACAAATGTATGAATCCCCAAATTTTTTTGAAAACACCAGTTTCACATCTCACGAAGAGTACAACTAGTGAAGCAAACACACCACCACAAAGCCTCGGATGGCTGTATAAAAATCTGTACAATGATTCAATAAAAAAAAAAAAAAGAATATTAAACTACTACGGCTTAATAAGATTCACAATTTCTCCCTATACTGCTTCTTACTGTCCAAATGCACTAGGTGCTAGTTTAGGATTCTCACTCGAAAATTCCATCAGCTGTTTATTCCTCGCTTTTTTACCTTCTCTCATCTGGGTTCTACTTGGATTGTTCTTTAAAAAAGATTTATCATAAATTGTCACTCATCTCTGTTTTTTCCATATGGATTTTACCTACTTTTGGTTTTCTCTTAGGTTTTTTTTGTTATTCATGGGGCTCACCACGCCTCAGCGGAGACCCCGCGTAAAATTCCAATTTTTGAAAATGGCAAAATCGTATCGTAAAAATCCAAATTTTTCTAGATCTCGATGATAAATGGACTTCACCGTTGAATCGCTCCTTCACGAAATCTAGCTACCACGTCGACTTTACTGGATTCCGAGGTAGCCTGGATCTTCATCGCTTGGCGGCAGTGCCTGGATGACACATGGGCAGCAGTTGTACGCCACACAGACCTCAAGAACGCGACACTCCCAGACAGCCGAATTACCAATTAGCCATGTGTGGAATGAATCATGGCTCACATTGAACCACATGTGAGGATGCAGTCATAATGGTAATTAAGTAAATAAAGCAGGCATTAATTACGATACCTAATCATTCGATTGAGAAAGGAGAAGGAATTTCCTTCTCGACCCATACTACAAATAGAGAAATACAAGAGGCAGAATTGAAAGGGGGGACATATGGCATTAAATGAAAAGTTTAATGATAAGAAGACAAAATAGCCAATAGGGTCATCTCCTTCTTCAAATGGGAAAAGAGAAAATGCAGGAGGAAAGGATTTACAAAGGGCTAGGTTTTATATGTTTAGAGAGAGGAGTAGTTTCTCTCTAGGTTTTCTAGTCAACTGACCACAGATTTCTTCTGAGCAGCATGGAAAAGCTGTTCTAATACGTGCGGCAATGCGTGGCACCCTGCTGAGTTTCAACAAACTCCCACACAGGTAGTTTTATCCTACTTGAAGTTACACTTTGTTTAAGTGTTTGTAATTTGAGCGACGGTACCTCATGGTTGAAGCGATCTGGTCCCAAAACTGACCGACCGTTTGGAATTTTTGAGACGGTTCAACAGCCCACTTGACTGCTTCAATAGCTCTGGGTGATGATTATGCAATAATTCATGTTTTCTGGGTGTGTATGAGTCTGGGTTTAGGTCATGGATTTCGCCTGGCAAAGTGGAACCGATGTTGGTGATTACGAAACAAAGAACTCCAGGTTGCATCGTCATGGAATAGTATTCACAACATTTTTGTGAGAAAGTGTACTGATGGTATCCAAACGAATTGCTTCAGGTTTCTTTACTAATAGTTCGCATGAGCCAATTTTTGGTGTAATGGTTGAGTTGTAAAGGAATTAATAGGTTAATTCTTGATGTGTTAACATGGATGCCATAATTATATAGAATATAATTGTGGGTGTAGGCCATTGGAAATGAATATTACTTGCCTGGCGAGCTAATTTGGGTGATGGTTGATAATCGTTGAATTACATGTGGTGTGATTGTAAAATTTTGAGAATATATGCATAATTTAATACATATTTGTATAAAATGTGTTGAAATGGCATAATGCATTTATGCACCGGTAAATCTAGAAATTAGGTATGAGTGCATGACATGAATTTTCTGAAAAACGAATATGATTGCGAAAGGAATTTCATAGTGGATGAATTTCTGGAGAATGGGGTTGGGAGACGGTCCAACAGATCATTTTCTGGAGGAGGACCATGATCAAGCTGGGAAGTTCTCCAACACATTCGCCTTGGAGGGTAGTCCCATCTTTTTACCGAATTTCGGAGTTTATTTTCAAGAACAAGAAGTTTTGTTTTGAAAATGGTGGGTTCTTCCTCATACATGCTTAGCAAGTGTGAGGGAGTCGGTGAGGACTCGAGACATGGGAACGAGCATTTAGACATTCAAGTAGGACCAATGTGATTTACTTGAGTGTGTGTTTAAATCGAGCATTGCACATGCACTTAGGTGAAGAGTAACCTGACTGCGCTACGCAGGTCGTTTTAATCAACAAAATTTATATCCTGTTCTCCTACCACGTATCAGTTACCGCAAAGATAGCGGTTCAGGGTCGTAACACGGGATGGGTTTTCATCCGTAGGAATGATTTGCATGGGCGTGAAAAGGCAAGGCTTTATTTGGATTTTTGGATTTGTTTCAAAAACAAAGGTGAGTAGTTTGAAAATTTAATAACCAGAAGACTGAAAGTGATGTGTGAAAAGGTAACTTAAGATTAGTCACTAACTTGATAACATAGGGCAAACAAGTGTCTTCGGGTTTTATCCTCGCATTATGACAAGCAACCTATAGTCCAAGCCATAACCGGATCTTTGTTTAACTAGAAAACCTAACCCTAGAAACCACTCCTATTTGAGTCAACACAGGTAACATGCATCTATAGCTCCTTTCAGTTTGAAACCCTAACATTCAACATCATTTCAAAGGGCTCGTAGCACTATCTAAAAACCACAAGGCATCTAGCAATAAGTATACAATCGTATCCTAAAGCATGGTAAGTATTAATAAATTAATGACATTAAAATGATATTCAACCCTAGTTTGAGAAGATAGAGCCATAAATACAAAGATCGTAGCTTTTAATACATGAGGACAACCTGCACGCCCACAACTGCTTTCTAGCCTTCCTCTTCAAAGAAAAGAGGCTTATTTTTACATCTCGAGTTGTCATCCCTGGTGAGGGGTATGGTAGCCTAGAAAATGAGAGAAAGAGGAGAGAGAAGAGAGAAAAGCAAAACCCTAACTGAGATACGAGATATTTACATAAAATGAAAAATTGTGCCAAAAGATTTCTCTCCCCTTTCTTCTCTTCTGGTTACAAAAACTATGGGGGTTTATATAGGGCCACCCATTTATGTGAAACTTACAATAAAGCCTAAATATTTTGGCTAAAATAAAGACACAAGTATTACACCAAAATGAGTTTCTATTTGCATTAATTACAAAAGATGACAAGGCGCATAATTTCGCACAAAATTTTCGCTTATGTAGCTTAAAAATTTCGCTTAGTTAGCTGTACCGCTTAGGTAGCGAAATCGCCAAGAGATACGAATCGTAAAATTTCGCTAGGCATTGGCAATTTCGCTTATTAGCTAAATTTCCGCTAGCTAGCTAAATTTTAGTGATAAATAAAACTCGATTTTTCGCTAGAACAAGTGTAGAGCGAAATCTCGGGGTCTAGCTGAATTCATTACTCGCTTAGGATTGCTAAATTTTCACTATGATTGCGAATTTTTCGAGAATCCCAAATAAATTTTCGTAATCTTAGCTAAATTCCCCGAATTGTCGATCTTCACCGTACGGCTCACGTCCTCATATCGCACAACTTTTATCACTTTGCCTCATTCTTCTTTTGATTTTTGCAAGGTTTTGATGGTCGGCGAATGGGTTCAATCTTCATGGCTTTAGCATATGTCTCGATATTGAACTCTAAGGTACGCAAAAACCGCAAAATAACCAAAAAATAACCTCTAAACGGCATAAGTGATACTAAGAACACTAACACTTCAATTGGCATAATTCGACATGATTAGTGCGCAAAAGCACCCAAACCCATCTCGAGCATAGTGGCTCAAAATAGCACTTTTTGGGCACGGACCAGCAGAACCATGAAACATCTCCACCACGGCGAGCAAATTTCCTCACCCCGTCGCGAATATTTTTTCGCACAGCAGCGTTCGAGAAGACGACTCGTTTTAGAGGCCGATTTTGAAGAAAGTCAGGTTGTGGCTTTGATGTTTTTGGATAATATGTATTGGAATTATAGATTTTAATATGTATTTGTATTAAGAGTAATGAAATAACTCTTGGACTATTGGAATATAGTTGGGTATATGTTTGATGAGTGTTGATGCAGGGGCCTAAGTGGCCATTTTTACTCAGGTATGGGTCTCGTGATACGAGACGTATAGATTTTTCGTAAGTCGACTTCCGTAGTCAACTAGACCCTGCTGGGGGGCTGCCACACCCGTCATTACTTCGCACTCCGGGTTTATGGATTTGGCATCTATTTTCACATCTCACTAAGTGATAAACTAGATAAACAAACACACCACCACAAAAGCTTGAATAATAAGAGAAAGAATCTACAACACATTCAATAAAAATATAAATAAAACAAATGTTAATGTGAAAAGGGCAAAGCTTAAAAATTTTTTTTTTAAATAATTTGCAAACCTGTGAATTCCAACTCGAGGCGCAAACCTGTGAATTTGCAAACAGCAATGTGTATAATATTATATTCAAACTTTTGATTATTTTTTTCCAACAATTTTTTGGCTACCAAACACACCTAGAAAATACAAACCCCAAAATGCAGCCAAAGAATTAACAGAATGAAGCATAAAATTATCAAAACTTTTAATTAGTTCATCCAAAATTGGGCGAATAATGAATGTAAACCCAAAATTAGGAAACACAAAACTCAAATTTCTTCTGATTTGCTTGATTTAAAAAACCAAATGAACTCCTGTAAAATTTCGAAAAGAAAGACTAACTACATCTACCATCTGGGCGCATAAATAACTGAGGCGTAGTTAGGAATCACTTAGAGGTAGGTTGGGCCGGTTAGTATTTGTTGTTTGTCAGAGGAAAATAAAGTATATTATTTATAAAGGGTTTTTTGGTCCAATTTTTATTCATTTAAAAAAAGTTTTGTTGAGCGTGTTCGTGATTGTACTTTAAGTAGGCCTCTACCTACTTATTACTTTCACGCTTTTCATTTAAAAAATTTCAATTAAGAGCTCCAAAATTTTGTTATCAAACATATTTGAAAATTAAAACCATTGAAATGGAAATTGTCTCATTGAAAATTTCCATTTTCAATGGTTCAACATTTTCACAATTTGCATCAACAAAGTACTCTAAGATTCTTACAATCATTTAATTCATCATTTGCTAAAAAAATTTGTTGTTTTCAGTTGTAAACAATTTACAACAAAAGCAATATACTGTATCCACATGTTTCGAATAAACCAACGCTTTTATATCCCCAATCTCTCTATTACTCAACTTTATAGAATAATAAGCATATGAAAAATGCTTAGATTTATTATCTAAAGGAAACTCAAGATTCAATTTCCTTATAGGCCCTTTTTCAACTAAAATATCCATATTTTTATTATCAAGATTACCCAAATTTCTAGGATCATAAGTATCCCAAGGAGGAACTGAGTGTTCATCAATGCCTACATTTTCAATATTGGACACATTTGGTAAATTATCATGGTCATTCAAATTAGTAGCGTCTTCATTGATATGATTTTCATAATTTAAATTTTCATTAGATTGTTCAAGATTATCTACACCTAATCCTTCAAAAGGCTCTTCTACTATTTTAACAATAAATTTGTCAATAACTCAATTTTGTGACTCTACTATCTTTTTTTTTTTTTTACTATCGGGTAAATGTTTTTAGGCAACATCACATCAAAAAGTTATTAGTGTAGAAAAGAACAATAGCACCTAGAATATGGAAAGAGACTCAGGCAAAACCGCTTGTATTTAAAATGAAAGTTCTTAAATTTAAATTCCAAATACACACAATTCGAAAATAAACAATTTACATAATGATTGATAATAGTTTCAATTTGTAAAATCTATAAAAAAAAATTGAACAATTTACAACAAAAACAATCAACTCAGTTTCAATTTTTGTTGCTTTGATATTCTACTAATATGGACTTTATCTAATACTAAAATATGTGATGAGTTATTCTAATATTAATCAATCGATGATATATTGTTTTTATTTGATATTCCACTAACTCGTCACACAAAAACAAAAACAACATTGTTCATGTCATTGTCATATGTTGAATATATAAATGCAAAGCCATGCCAAATTATGAAATAAAAAAAAAATGCAAACAAAGCTTTACATGTTCATCAATTCATGTCGACAAATGCCAATGATAAAACTAGATGGCCAATTGCCTTTATAAGTACAAATCCACCACGTGGCATCAATTATATAAGCCCATGATCATTCTCTAAAACTCTAATTGCCTCTCAATCATAAATAGCAAAATTCTCAGTTTCCCAGAAATCAAAATTCAGAAGAAATGCAAATATGAAAAATTTTCTCTCAACAACAAATATAAATATAAAAGAGAAGAAAGCAAAATCTGAAGAACAGGGCCCTCACCGAAAACTCGTAAGAATAGTTGTCATCAAAATTCCAACACCTCAACAAAAAAAAAAAAAAAAGCACATTTTTTTAGTTTTGTAGCAGAACCGTATAAGCAATTGTGTACTTGGGAGAATATCGGTTTTTCAAAAGAATGGTAGAATAGAAGAAATAAGGAAATTTAGTGAGGTATGGAGGACGTAGAAGGAGGACTATTTATAATTGAATTCAAACTACTCGTTGAAGATTGGATATGGAAATGATCGTTTATGTGGGAGATCATCTTTCAATTGATATAAGGAATTTTCTATGAGATTAAATAAAGGTGGGAATTGGGAAAGAAAGGGGATTGAATGAAGGTTAGAATTTGGAAAGAACGAAAAAAGAGGAATTGAATGAAGTTTGGTGGGAAATGGGAGAGGTGAGTTGTGAGTGCAATTGTCCAAAGCATTTTTTCGGGATAATCGGTTTATTTTATTTCTAATTCAATTGATTTTTTCTCCACATGGGCCTTGGGCAAGTGTCTCTCCTCCCCTTGCTCAAGGCTCCAGCCCGTGTCCACTTCTGGGGTCATACCACCGATGTTGTCCAGCGCCATATACTCATGTTCCTTTCATTCCTAATCGATGTGACATTATTAGATCGTGGCACACCTAACATCTCCACTCACAAAATTCCACCGAGTCTCCACTCAAATCAGATTTCCTTCACTACGCTCGGGGCACATACCTTACACATGAAGTCCATCATCTACTATGTCCAAATTTACATCATTTTATTTCACTTCCACTCTAGTTAAACTTGACCCAAATTTCCGATATTAACTCAGGCACTAGTAAAATTCCCAATTTTCTCAAAAAGGGCAAAATCGTAATTTTGGTAAAAATCAGAAATTTTTCTAGATCTCGGATGACGAAACGGATTTCACCGTTGGAATGCTCCCGCAAATCTAGCTTACATCGTCGATTCTCACCGACCCGAGATACTTAATTTGTAAGATGTTTTTCATAAGACCGAGATCGGTCAGAAAACGATATTCGATACACAAAAGTCATGATATAACACGACTCACGCCATAAGTTGCATGTGAGTGTAGAGATGATGGAAATGGACGGTCGAGAGTGCCACGTGTCAAAACCAAGATAAGTGACATGGATGGCATTACAGAAAGCGAATTTATAAAGGACAAATCGTAATGTGATTCATCTCCCCAAAAAGACCAAATTTGGGTAGTGGTTTGGACGGGAAGTGCAGAAAGTGGGCTTAGATTTGATTGATTTTGCAGAGAGAAGCGCCACTTCTCAAAGATCCCGGGCGACCGACCGTCATAATTTTTCAATGAGAAGAGTCGTCACGCTAATAGGCAACGCTGGCTCCTTGCTTTGTTGAGCTTCGACAAAACTTTAGGCGTATGGTTTTATCCTACTTGTTTTACTCTTTAAGTGTTTTGTGATGTTTGAGTTGATCGGTACGTGAGGGGTCGCTGACGTTCCAAAACATGGACCGAGTCAGGGAATTTTTTTAATCTCGCTTTTGGACAAAGGTAATCATCGCTTGGACTCGCCAGAGGTGGTTTTATGCAATTAATTGTGTTTTGTGTGTATAGGCCATGGAAATTCGATTCCACCAAGAGGAACCGATAGAGGAGTGGGCGTCTGTGGACAACCTATAGCACTGCTGCTTTCTGGGACTCGTAAAATGGGCCATTTATATGAAATGGACCATAAATGTCCATGTGTTTTGGCATTGGAATTGTTTGATGAATGTATTTGGTTTGTGTGGAATTAGATAGGTTAATACATGATTCTAATGTGTTAACACAATTACACAATTATATAAAATATAACCAAGTGCTTTGCAGGCCATTGAGATGATATTGCAATTGCCTAAGTGAGCTACTGGGGGAGTTACGATCAAAAATTAATAAAAGCACGTCACGTGTTAACATGATGCTATAATTATATAGAATATAATTGTGGGTGTAGGCCATTGGAAATGGAATAGTGATTAGCTCAAGTAAGCAAATTTGGGAATTAGTGGGTTAATGCAAAAGCTTGAGGTGTTAACATGATGTCACAATTATATGGAATATAATCAGGTGTGGTAAAGCCATCGAGTATTTAGATCGTGTTTAGCTCAAGTGAGTTAATTTAAAGGATTTGTTGATATTGTTGAATTACATGTGGTGTAATCAGAGATTTGAGAATATATGCATATTGATATATCGTTGAAATTTTCAAATTAAGATAATGCATTTCATATGCACCGAGATCCTGGGGAATCAGCAAAGGAGCGTATTGACACGAGTTTTCTAAAAACGAACATGATTGGCGTAAAGGAATTTCACGTAGATGATTTTCTCCGAGAATGGGGTCAGATGTCCAATTGTGATCATTTCGATGAGACCATGACTGCTTCAGAAGTTCTCCAACACATTTGCCTCTGAGGGTAGTCCTATTATTTACCGACACTAAATGTTTGGTAGTGTATTTTCAAGAACAACAAGTTTTGTTTTGAAATGATTATTTTCTCATACATGGCTTAGGCAAGTGTGAGAGAGTCTGAGGACTCCGAGACATGGAATGGGGTATGTAAACATTCAAGTAGGATCGATTTACTTTGAGTGTGTTTAAATCGAGCATTGCATATGCACTAAGCGGAGAAGAACTCCATTTAGTGGTGATTCCACTATCAAGTAGCTCACCCTCGCGAGGGAACATTTTTCAGTATTGTGGGGCTGAGGACGATCATCTTTAGAGGCCGATTTTGAAGAAAGCCAAGCAGGCTGATGATTTTGGGATAATATGTATTAGAATTGTAAATTTTATTATGTATTTGTATTAAGAGTAATGTATAACTCTTGAACCATGTGAGATAGTTGGTTGGATATTTTGATGAGAAATGTTATAACTCATGAACTATTGGAAAATAGTTGGGTGTATATTTTTGATGAGTATTGGTTTATGGGCCAAGAGGCCATTTTACTCAGGTATGGGTCTCGTAGTACGAGACAAACAGGTATTCCGCGGGTTGACGGGTAGTCAACGGACACCCTGGGTTTGGGGTGTCACACCACTTGTTAGGATCCCTTATGGATCCATCCCTATCCACATTGATATGATATTGTCCACTTTGAGCCTAGGCCCTCATGGTTTTGTTTTGGGGCTTTTCCATCAAAAATGCCTCATACAAATTGGATATTGTTCATGCTTATCAACTCATAAGCCTTCCCTATTCTTTAATCTGATGGAACATTGTGAGACTTTGGGTGCACACCCAACATTACATGTAGACATTTAAGCAAGTTTTCAATAATTATCGAAGAGTGTATGTCTACAAGAAATTGTATATTAGTTACCAAGTATTGATGATGTACCATAGGGTAATAGTTTAATCATTGTCATTTTACATTTTATTAAAAGGCGTCTTATTGAACGAATAGTTGATTCCACACATAATTGATTCAACTCATGGTCATCAAGTTTGTGACTTGATCGCTAGTGGTTAACATGGATACTATCTGGCCTTTGTCCATAGTCTTTCATTATTGGTGGAGTAATAATGAATTATGACTAGTGTGAAGGCAACTAATGATCATGTTCTATTGGTCATAGATAAGTGATATCATATTTTTATCACTTATCCATGACAATACTAAATGGATTGTGATGTTATAAGTATTTTATCAAAGTGATATTTTCTTTTCGGGGTCCTCATAATTCGAAATCACTACATAAGGAGCTCTATGTTTTGACATAGTCTAACATCATTTGTAATAAGATGGTAATATTATACTGGTGGTTAGATATACAATGAATAAAAGGATGAGAGGATGAGAAGGAATGTGTCCTCTTTTTGTATAGATATCTGTGGCTCTAATGTCAAATTGAAAATACTGGTCGTGCTCAAATGTATTAATAAGGTTATTAATGTCATTTGTATTGTTATTCACTTAAGGTTAGGCCAAAAGTATGATTGAACTTTACAAAGGCTTAATTTAATCCATACTAGTTCATCAAGATAAATGTGACAAAAAAAAAAAACTATGAGGCTCACTATGGATTTAGTTATGCATGCATATCTACAAGGATTCGATGGTCGTGTGATGTCATGCTAAAGCGTCAGTTATGATTTGTGGGCTCCAAATAGGCTTCAGCCCACTACTAAATGTGGACCCAGGTCGTACGCTTAGAATGGCTAGGAAACCAAGCCTCGGGGGCTTTAAATTAGTATTTAAACATACAGATCTCCTCAAAGGGAGGCATCCTTTGATAAAGAAGCAAATGAGGAGCCAGAGACGCACTTTGTCCTGCTAGTACAAAGTCGCTTCAATGTTTCCTAGAGGTCCGCTCATGTTGATACTTGTGGAGGCACAAGGTATCTACTCACTTCATTTCGGTTTGCAAGAAGGTTCTACACATATATAATACAAAGGAAGAATCTTCAAATTTTAAAGAAGGTAATTTTCTCGTCTCTAAACTAATTAATCGAGTCACTTAGGATCCTTGAATGGGTTTATGAGACTAAATTTTTAATCTTCTGCTTCTTAAGATTTATACAACGCTAAAAACCCAACACCAAGAAAATAATGGCTTTGAGCTTAGATTTAGCAAGGTGATTCAAAATAGTAATAAATTACGAGTATAAAGATTAGTATCTCTCGTTCTATTACGTATTAATGGAGAATATTTGGAAGTTATCTAATAATCTAAATATATATGACCGTCACCATATTTATAAAGAAGCAAATAGAACTATGGATTCTACAGCTAAGAAAGGAATTGGTATTATAGATTCAAGAATTTGACAATCAAATATTTCTAAGGATGTTACAAATATTAGTGTTTGCACCCAAATTAAAATTTGGTCTAATCCAGTATTGATTTCGGCCTAAGCCTAAGCCCATGAGTAAAAATCCAGATAAATTTGGCCTAAATCCATTTGATTAAGCCCATATAGTCTGGGTATTTATGAAAATTTTAAATTTTTTCTAAAGTCAAACGAGATTTTTTCTCAAAGTTAGAACATGGCAAGAAGATGTGGGCTGTTATTTGAGGTGGTGGAGAAAACATGGGGAGCAAGCCTCCCTAAAGGAGACGTGGGCAATTACTTGAGGAAGTGGGATAGTGGAGAAAAGTGAGGAAATGGAGAACTTGAGTGCTATTCAAAGACTCCTATAAAAGAGGAGCTTATGAGGAAATGACCAACAATCGATCAATCAACAACAAATGAATCACTTAAGAATAACAGAATGCCCCGTCCCGAGAGGTGTACTTTACGTAACCGCAGGGTGCTGAGAGAGCAACATGTCACATTGTAATATTTTATGATGAAATTAGGAATGATAAAATTAGATAAACCTGAATGTATGCTGTAGCAGTGGAAATTGTAATTGCCATAAAGGATAAGAAGGTCATAATCAAAGTAGAGATGGGCCACAATAGAAATAAATGAGCGTCTTGCAATATTAAAGTGATCAAGGAATCTTTGCAATTAAGAAAAATGGGATTATAAAGGAGATATGAGACAAAAACAAATTCATTTGGTCTCATTTCATTCTGCTGGTGGAGCAAACCGTAGAGTGAAGGAGAAGGGAGAAAAGAAGAGGAAGAAGAGGAAGAAGAAGGAGAAGGAGAAGAAGACCAAAACCAAGGTATGTTTTGTCTTAAAATAATGGGTATTTTGAATTCCTAAGGTTTTGGTTTGGAGAATAGTTTCTCCTTTGTCTAGGGTTTTGTGGAAAGATCACACAAACTGTGACGCCCCAAACCCGAGGGTCCCGCTGACTACCCAACTCATATCATAGCCGCGAACGTCACGATCTGATGATTATCGAAAATCTAAGCAGCCTTTCAGACCTTAAGCTCTACCCAAATACAATACCCTAAATACCGTCCCAAATTTCCAATATATTCACAATATGAGTAAAACTACCACTTGGGCTCCATAAACAATACTCCCCTATGCTTACAACAACTATATCCAATAGTTTCAAAAGAGTTAATAATTCACTTATACAAGCCACATATATCAAAAAATTATAATTCTAATACATGTTTCTAATCATCAAAGCCACAACCCTATTTCTTCTAAGACCAATTCTATGACGTGCCGGCCTCCGCGCATGCTCCCGTGACCAGAAATAAAGGGGGCCCCACCTGGTGAGCTAAAGCTCAAGAGGAGAATCGCCCTGCGGGCTACTCACCACCTAAGTGCGCAACACCCAAAGTAAACACTCATTCAAGCAATGCATGATCCTACTTGAATGTCTACATGACTAACTCAGATCCCGAGTCCTCACTCACTCCCTCTCACACTTTCGCCTGCTTCTCAGATGAGAATCATTATATTATTAGTGGACAACCCTCCGATGAATATATATCAATTGGGCCGCCCGACGATTAATATATATTATTTGTTTGTGGACTACCCTCCTACGAATAAATATCAACTCCAAGCCGCCCGACTGGCCGATATATTATTTGATTTGACTACTCCTCCGATAATTTACATTTGTGACTAATTCCTCCGAACCTTGTTTCTCTAGGACTCATCTCATGCACTAACTCCTATATTCCTAGGATGTTCCAAAGGTATATGGAATACATGTATGCCGCCTAATGGAAAGGCCCAATCACATGCAAATATATAACACAATATATTCGCATAAAAATTAAATCACACAAACATGTTATATAATTATCATTTCACGCATCAAAATTAGCTCTCCTGGGCTAATGTTCAAACACAAGCAATTCGATTCGAATTACTTAACTAAACACATAATTTTACGAAAATATATTCTTGAATATTGTTTTGAATAAGAAACCTCGCTACTATTCCCGAAAGATCACAAATCAACTGGCTCACTTAGTGAACCCGAAATTCACTTCGCCATTCCCACCCAAATTCAATCAAAGCATGATTTAACACACAAACCCATCATCAGGAACCCAATCAACACTGTGGAGCACACGGTCGTCATTTTTCTCCAAAATTTTATCAATTCGGTCCCATGTTTTGGGACCGATCAAACGACCCTCACGGCCTCAAACAACCGAAATATCGACAAAACACTTAAAATAGGAATAAAACCCAAGTAGGGAGAAATCCTACCTCAAGGAGTTTGAAGAAACTCCCTTTAAATCTGCACTCCACGCCAGAGTTCTCTTTCCGCAGAGCATTTCTCCTTTCCTTGTCCCGGCTTCCGCCGACGGCCTGATTCATTTTATTTTAGAGAGAAGTTTTCTCTCTATAAAGAAAAAACCAAAATGGCTACTCGGAGGTTTCTTCCTCTCGTTCATCACGCTTTTGGTCTCTAGGTTGAGACGGCACTATTGACAATGTTGTCAATTAGTGCCTTAAAATCAAATTTCATAATGACCTTTACGTCCCTCCTTTACTCAGATTCGACATATTCCCAGACTATCTCTACTCTTCCATTTTCATTATTTCACTCATAATACTTAAGCATATGAGTGACATAAAAGAGAGGTGGCTTTTATCACAAATGGAAAATCGCTTTACTCAAGACCGAAACCCGATGCTCGAAAAACGTGCCGAATCCGATCGTTCTGTAAAATTACGAAATTTTACGCTGCTAACTAGCCTCGCGGAGACGATTCCAACGGTACAACTGCTTCATCATCCGGCGCCTGCAGGCCTGAGCATGACTTTTAACCGTAATTACAATTTTGTAATTAAATTACGATTTTTCCCTTATTCCGTAAATCGAATTCTGCCCTTACACAAACCCTTTGATTTGTTGAAGTTTGTGGTAAATCCTAATTGCAAAGAAATAAACACATGGAAGCCATCATAATTCTATGGTTCGGGAAGGAATTGGGTGGACCTTAGGTTGAATTTTAGATTTTTACCTAGGTTTGTTGTATGGAGTTCCAAACCCACCATCACAAGTGTTATGAGTGGGTTTTGGAATGACTTTCATGTTGATTATTGAGGTATTACGGTTTTGAGGACTGGTTGTAAAAAACAAAGGAGAATGTTGGGTTTTTAAAGGAATTGTTGTCAAAATTTTTGTAAAACCCTTGTATTTGTTTTGGCTATAGATGAAGTGATAATCATCCAAATCAATTGATTCCAATTGGTAAAGAACCATAAGATATAGGTATTAAATGTATGAAGGGACCAAGAGCAAATTTTAGCTCTAAGGCTCCCAACACGGATCGAGCGTAGAGCTCGTGGTAGCTCATCGATTATACTCGCTTTTGGGTATTAAGGTAATGTTTTTGGCTATATGGAGTTTTACCAATCAAATTGAGTGATTCAAAATTATGGGTAAAATATAATTTAGGGGAATAAGTTATTCAAGGAAGTGCAAGAAAATTAACCTAAAGTGCCCAGAGATATTTTCTAAGTGTGAGCCATGTGCGATTATGTTCGCCAATTTGAGTAATCTAGATATAAAATACAACACCAGCTTTGGTGATCCAAATCGGGTGATTCCACTGAGAAGAAACTCTAGGAACCATAGCTTCAAAATGAGTGAAGAAAATTTCCAATTTATGGAGTTAAGACCCCATAAATCATGATAACAATAGGTGATCTGAGCTAACCAATTTGGCATCAAAACATGTTGTAATCTCAGTTATGCTACTGAGGGCCTTAGGAAGGAATTTTAAATTGAAAATTTAAAGAGATGTCATTGACATATAAAGGACTGATCTGAGAGTTTCATAATTTTTGAAGACCGTTTGAATAATTTTGGGTACTAAAGTCCAGAGAGTATTGTTGAAAAGTGTCTACCAAATTGGCTGCTTTTTTTCGTTAGGGCTTTAGTGCTCAAGGGTAAATTGTTAATTTGGTTTCATGAATGTTGTGTGACCTTGAAGTGACTCTATGCAGAAGTCGTTAAGTTTAATGCTATACACAGCGACACGTTGTCGTATTCGCTGAGTGTGAGGCTAAAGCCAAAGGCGGGAAAGTAGCGGGAGTTGTGCCTCAAGTTTTGAAACAAAGAGGTGAGTGTTCTAAACCTATTTTTCCAAATACTAGTGTATTATTATTATAAACTGCTTACATTGGTATTTAATGGTTTTGATGGTAAAACCATATTTTAGTAAAAGCAAGCAAATGGTTTTGATTTAAACCATAATTGAAAAACAAGCAAATGGCTTACTTAAACCATAATTGAAAAGCAAGCAATGAGTTTAGCAAGGCAAATGGTTTTGAATTATCAAACTATTATTAAAGCAAAAAACAATGGTTTTGAATTATTAAACCATGTTTCAAGTAAAGCAAGCAAGCAAAAGAATATTTTCAAAATAGCCTAACTAAAATCCCTAGTTCTAAGCAAGCAAGCATACCTGGCCGTATATTCAGATTTGCACTGGTGTTAGGATATCATACTTGCATTTTAGTTTTGCTCTGTCGGTAAAACTTAGGTCATGCATCATGACATTTAAAGGAGACCGTGGCACTATTGTGAGTATATAGGGTTAACGCTAAGCACTAAATTATGGTGATGGCGACCAGGTCAATTCCACCATATTTAATTTAAAAAGGGTGGAGGTGCAGCCCGTGCCCTTCCACCTAGGTGAGCGGACCTGTGTCACCAACGGCACGTCGATGCCTGTGCTCCCGTGGTTCACTAGGGTTACAGCTAGCGCGGCGCCTCCAAAGGGTTGATAATTTATCGCATGTTTATACAGATTTGAAAAATCAACCATCGGTGCAATCACTATCTGTGCCCCGCGGTTGCTTTAAGGAAACGTTGAGCCTGTGCTCCCGTTTTGATTTCAACGACGGCTGGAAACTCAGCCTCCCGGTGATTTTAAAGCAAAATAATTGAGCCCAGTTCCGCTTACTTTTAAAGTGCTGTCGAGCTCAGTTCTTGTTTATAAAGTTTTGGAAACTTTTTTAAAGAAATTTGAGAAAAGTTTAGAAACTTTAAAGCGAGAGATTTGAGAAAGTTTTATGTTTTTAAAGAAAGAAAAGCAAAGCAAAGTGCCAAGAAGTAAGTATGAAAAGTTTTCTAAACTTTTAAAGCAAGCAAGAGATTACAGGTTTTAGGAACTTTTAAAGCAAGCAAGAGAGCTATGAAAAGTTTAAACTTTCAAAGCAAGCACAAAAGTTTTGGAAACTTTTAAAGAGGTGCCAAAGCAAAGCAAGTTAGCAAGTACATGAAAAGTTTTAGAAACTTTTTACAGTTAGGCAAAGATTCGAAAACATCTTGTAAAGAGAGTTTCACCGCTGGTAGACATTTTCTAAAAGAAATCCTTTTATAAAGATACACTACTAGTTCCCTGCGAGCTCATTATTTTCGTGTTTTAAAGCTATTTTCCGGTGTACAAAGTAAGTTTGACGGAGCGCTTTAGATCTCTCCCGACTTCAGATTTTGTCAGATAATACTATTTTGTGTAAGGAAATACTTTGAGTTCGTATAAAGGAATATAGAATGCCATAAGGTGGTTTTATGAAAATGCGTGGAGCTTCGAGGCTCTTTTGAAAGAAATGTTGTCAAGCTGCCATATTTGAAATAATGTAAATTTGCTTATACAGGATTTGGGACATGTCCTATATGCAAATGTTATAATGGCGAAATTTTATAAAATCTAAGTTTAAAAGAAAAATTATACGAGATTGAAGCAACACACGGCTTCGCTTCACAGATTTTCTAGTCAGCAGGAGGTAACGATTGGGGATTTGAGGGAGTGGCTTCCGCACACCCGCCGATATAGTGGGGTGTCATAGCCATTCCAATCTAATGTTCTTATTTTTTGGCAAGATTTCATCATTTTAGTTTCCCAAAGGAAATACAATAATTCTCTAACATTTTTTTACACACCTTTCAATTGAAGTTTTCTTAGTGAAATACAACAATTCTCTCTCTAACAATTATTTCAACTTTAATTTTGTTTTCATTAGTTTATTTATTGTGGCATTTTTACTTAGATTTTGAGGGAACCATCAAGGAACTAAGGAAACTCAATTTTTCTACCAATCAAAGTTTGATTTTCGGCGTAGTATTAGTTTGAAACACATTATTTCCTAGTACCGCAAGATTTTCTAATTGTCATTATGTGTTGAAGTGACATTCACAAAATCACCAACATATTTTTCGCATGTTCCATTTGACCCTTAGCTTTCTGGTTTGAAGATATCAAAATTTTGAAGTAAGATATTTGGTGTAGTTTTTAGGACTCAGGATATGATGTCAGAAGTAGTGCACGGGAGAAATTGTTCCAATGATATGGAGCAAGTCAAAGAACCAATTTTCTAATGATTTTATTATTTTTATGCTTTGATTAGAGAATTCATTGGAAACTTGATAAAATTTCACTTATCCCACAACGACTTGAAGCACCAATGGCTCCGTAGGGCCAACACTATGGCCAACAGCTTCAACAGCAAGGCCACAGGAAGAGTTAGAATCAGCCGATCTCAACCGGCGAAGCCTTGAGACAATCTGAGTTGCTTTGAGACCTAGAAGGTAATTGTTCGATGAACTCAAGGCGCACTTTAATTCTCGTGTGAAGCAATTCACCGCCACATGTGCAGGCGACAACCCCATGAATTTAATTTCGTGGATGTCCTAGTGTTGCTTAACAATGGCTCCCAAAATATCCTGCTCACACTAACCCAACCGCATAACCATAAGTCTTGATGAGCAACTTTCTTCTACTAAAGCTCGCACCATGCACCCACCCTTTGGAGTAAATGTTAATAGAGGACAACAAATTTCAATCTGCATCTAAGAAAATTTTTGAAATAGCCGAACGACATCAAAAGAACGTTTTCGAGGTTGCATTCAAGATTATTTTCAGAATATTCACTTAAGAAAAATTTTGAAATAGCCAAACGACATAAGAAGAATTTTTTTTTCAAGAGTGCATTCAAGATTATTTTCGAGCTTTGTACTCAAGAAAATTTTCAAAACATCCGAACGACATCAGAAGAATTTTTTTCAAGAGTCATTCAAGATTATTTTTGAGTTATGTACTCAAGAAAATTTTCAAAACAACCGAACGACATCAAAAGAATTTTTTTCAAGAGTGCATTCAAGATTATATTCAAATTCTTAACTCAATAATATTTTTGAAACAATCGAACGACATTAGAAGAATTTTTTCGAGAGTGTATTCAAGATTATTTTTGAGTTCTACACTGAAGAAAAATTTTGAAATAGCCAAATAACATCAAAAGGATTTTTTTTTTTTTTTTCAAAAGTGTATTCAAATTCATTTTTCGAAAATCTGCACTTTAGGAAAGTTTCGAATGATATCAAATAAGGTTTCGATTTTTTTTACATCAAGGAAAGTTTGGAAATTCCATCCAAAATATTCTCTTTCAAGAACAAATTCTCAATCAAGAGCCACATTGTCAAGAAAATCATAAAAAGTTGTGATCTTTTCATCAATAAAGGTATCTACCAAGATGAGAGCCAACGAACTTCGAACCTCCAGCAACGTAGCCTCGAAGAGGAGCATGACGTCGGTGTAGATCGGAAAGGAAGAAGATGAAGAAGGAAGGGTAAAAAAAAAATATTTTTCCAAACCAAAAGGGGTTGTTTTGGAAAGTGAAAATTTATTCTTTCTTGGAAAGAAAGAGAAATATGGTGACTCTTGGTTGCTTGGAAAAGAAGATGAATAATTACCTTGTTGTGCAACATCTTTGATGGAGAAAGGACGAAGGTTGGAGGTCTGAACTTAAAATGGCGCATTTTTTTCTCATAATCAACAACGCTTCTCATTCGACCCAACTTTGGCCATTTGCCGTTGGAACCCAACCATGGGCAAAGAGCTGACTCTGGGTCTCCATGGCGGAGATAGCCTAAGATTAATTTTTTAGACGTTAATACATGCATACACACGCATTTCTTCAAAGCAATGTATGTAGGGGCAATTATTTGCATCATATATAATTAAAATTTGGCTCGATTTAGTATCAAGCCAGCCTGCCCAAATCCATCTGGATTGCCTCATAAAGTCCATGGGCATTTCTGAAAATTTGCACTTAAGTCAAACAAGATTTTTCCCAAAAATCGTATCACGACAATAAAGATACGACAACACTGGTTATGCGTGGAAAAACTTCGTGCAGTTCCTCCACGTGCAAGTAGCTACTGAGGAAGCCGGGAATTATAAAGCTGAGAAACAGACTTACAAAGATCCAAGAATCCCATAAAATAAGAGAACTCTATACAAATGACCAACAATCGATCAAAAACCTTCATCTATTGCGTTGCTCCTTTATACAGTATTTTAAAAGTGTATTTTAACAAATATTTAGGCAATATTTGGTTTTGAAAATTATTAAAAAAAGAAAAACAGGACTTCCATAGTTACTTTCATTAATGAAAATAGAAAATCAAATACAAGTAAAACGACTTAAAAATTTATATAATTTAAAATTATTTAGTTTACATGATAGAGAAAATGGGTAAAATGTACATTTGAAATAATAAAATACTTTATTCATTTTAAATTAGTTTTTTTTTCTTTTCTATTTCACATTTTCTTTGAAATTTTCCAAAATCAGCCATAAAAAAATCTATTATATAATTATGATATTGCCTAAATGTTTGAGAGTTTTTACTAAGAAAATTATTGGGTTTGCCATTTTAATGAAAAAGATTGATCTTGACATATCAAATTGCTTCCATAACGTATAATCGATAGTGACACAACTAAAATATCCCAAAGAATCTAGAATATCTTCCAGGTCCTACTTAGTATCCTTTTCACATTTATCAAAAGTACTTTCAACTTATTTAATTATTTAATCATGATGAATTAAAACGTTTCACAATAAAAGTTTATTGCACACGTACATCTTTTAAGTTACATTGCCATTTCAGCTATAATACCTCACATTTAAAGTTACATTTATATTCATTTTTTAAAATTGATTGACATGACATACTTATTATTTAATTTGAGTTACAACGCTTTATATTATGAGAATAAGGCCATGTTTATTTTTTTACACGAGATATCAATGTAATTTTGCTCGACAAATATGACAAGATTAAATATTTGGCTTATTTATTTTTATTTTTTTAAATCAATATTTAATTTTTATCTAAATTTTGAAATAATGAACTTTTAAATAAAAAATTAAAAAAAAATATTTTTATTTAATTAGCATGAAATGAATTATGAGAGTTTCAATTAAATTACAAAGAATACATTTTTCTTATATTATAATATCTAGTTTTTTCTTAAAACATTGAAAAAAACATTAAGAAAAAGTCAAATATTTTGGTTTTTTCTATTAAACTAAAAATTTTAAAAATTCAATAATTAGTGATGAAAAAGGAAAATCTGAAGATGCAATGAAAGAATTATTTTCAACAAAAAATAAAAAAACAAACGTCACCTTAATCATTCAAACGAGTATTAGAAACTCTTCTTATAAACTTAAACACAGTAAAGATTACAATTTTTATCCTGAACACATTTTGATTTATGAAACTTTTGTGTTTTTGGAAAGTGTTGAACTCCGTTTACTCAATTCAATACATTTTACTTAATTTCATTCATTCATTTTTCAATCATTTTTATAGAATATTTTGATGTGATTGATTATTAAGTAAAAATAGTATTTGAAAATGAAAATATTTGATGCAGTCAGGTTGGCTGAGACTCAACTCTTAATCTTTGCAAACATAACTTGGCCCAATTCAACTAATAAGTCAACTTTTTCTATTTCTTTATATCCTGGACCACCACCCTTTAAGCTCAAATAGTGACCTACACCCACAAAGTAAAATTAAAAGAAAAAGAAAATCAATAATTAGGGCTTGTTGGTTGATATTTTTTAAAATTGTTATTGAAAACACTTTTGGGAAATATAGATGATATCATTTTGGTGTTTTCTAAATTTATTTTTTATATAAATTTAGTGTTTTTTATGTTTTGATATTTTTAGAAGAAAAAAGAAACTGTGTAAATTTGTATGGGCTCTTGTTTTTAAAAATATTTCTAGTTAATACTTTTAAACACAAATAATATACTTTGATATTTTTAAAAATTTCTAAGAGCTACAAATTTAATATTTTATGTATTCTTCTATGTTTTTCAAAAAATAAATAAATAAATAAATGTGTTTTTATATTTTTAGAAAAAAAAAAAAAAAAAACAAATTTAAAAAATGGTAACTTTAACATTAAAAATCTATTGGCTTTAAAGATCATATCTTCCAAAGAGAAAAGTAGGGTAACTAAAGAAGAGGGACCCTACACTTGCATGTGCTTTGTGTGATACACAAGAAGAAAGTTGGTGATGTTGGTGTAGACTGAATATAAAAATAAAAAATTTAAAAAGAAATTATATTAATAATAATAATAATATCAAGAATTAATCAATGGAGACAATGCTTACTTATGCCTGCCCAGTGCTCCTGCTCTTTATGAATTATTATTGTCTTCAGATTGAGGAAGAACATCTATATAAACATGGATGTGCTTTATTTCAAGTTAGAAAGGAAACAGTGTGTAGATACAAAGTGAAACAATTATTTTAAAGGGTGGTTTGAACTTTTGAAGAATACAGTGGCAATGAACTATTAGTTGAATCTTTTTAATTCAAATATAACTGCTTTGTTCATTTTCATCATTGCATCTTTGACTTTAGCATCCATTTATATATTTATTATCAGCTATGTATATGAGGGCTTTTTTTTTTTCTGGAGGGTGAAGACTTTTAATGGTTAAAGAAAAATTAGAATAATGAAAATATTTTTTTGGTTTTGTTTTGACAACTTTTTTGTTATAATGCTAATTACAAATTTATCAATCCAAAATAAATAAATAAATAAATTAGAAAAGAAGTTCATATTACAAATCATATTTTTGAGTGATGTGGTGTGGATCATGTTGACATCTTGACAACGTTTTAAGAGCTCATTTGGCAGTTTTTTTTACAGTGTTTCTAATCTTAAAAACAATTTTAAGTGTTTCAGATATGAAAAATAATTGTTGGTGATATTTTTTAAAACCTTTTTTGAGATTTTAAGTTTTTAGAAGAGCATTATTAAAAAATAATAATAATTAGACGAGCAATTTCTATTATTATGAGAAAAAATTATTTTGGTTGCTAAACATACTTTTACCCTTTTTTTAGAATAATCACTTTAACAAGAACAAAATATTTTAATAACCAAAGAAAATTTTAGAAGAGAAACTTATGAAATAATATTAAAAAGCATTCAAGTTTTCATATATCCTTATAGGTAATTTTTTAATTTTAATTTTGAATCCTAATAAATTATTATTCTGGCTAAAAATTCTATTTAGTTGGACACAAGTTTATATTTAATAATATTTACAATACCAAAGCTAATTTTAAAATCATGACTTTTAACCAATTTGCACATGAAAATAAAAAGTACAAAACCATCAAACAAAAAAAAAATTTAAAATAAAACAAACAAACACATAAAAACAAAAGGTTATATAGAGTAAGTACACAAACATATAACATATTTACATCTTTTACTTTATCTTTTGTCCTCAAATTAAGGTTGTCCAAGATCTTTAAACCAATATTTTCAAATTATAAATAAATAAATAAAATAAAATAATAAAATTTTAAAAGTGGACAAAAGTTGATGGGGGTGTCTTTGTCCTTAAGGAACATCAATGGAATGAAGCAAAGAGTCCTATCCACAAATAGTAATAAGATGACCCACATGCCCGAGTGGGGCTCATATCTTGATGGTCTCATGATATATCATAACATTAAAAAAGCGAAAATCAATTTGGTGGATGTTAACATTTAACAACAGGCAGTTCAGATATTTTTGTGTATTGGGACAACACTCCAAAATTAGAAACAAATAAAACCACAAAATAATCTAAGTAGAATCTAATGGTCTATCCAACCTAACATATACACACATCTCTTTATTTATATCAGCTGTCAACATACTTCAAACATAATCCTATCTTTGAGATTTGTTGATGGAATATGAACAATGTGACTTAGAAAAAATAGCAAACTCCAAAAAAAAAGCTTGCGTGTACACTACATCATTCAAAGCAACAACAAAATTTATTTATTTATTTATTTCAAAAAATTAGTGGGGCTATGTCATCTGTCCTAATGTGGAAAATAGAAGCTTGATGCTGGAATTTGTTGATGGCTTTGAGAGTATATAGAGATATATATATATATATATATATATATATATATATATATATATATATATATATATTGTATTATATGTTTGTTTCATGATATATGTATGGTGGAGGTCAATCTTGTTTGAAAAGGTGGAAGTTTTCTTCTTGTTATTTTTTTAAAATTAAAATTATGTTTGGTTCTCATATCAATTATTAATGAAAATAATAAGAAATTTTTTTTTGAATTTGGGTTTCACTTAATGATGGAAAATGAACTAATAGGTTACCTGGGTGTTGATGCCTAAGATCTGTTCTTCATTATTTTATCGGATACATTTTCTTGCTTGAAGTCATGAATGTGACCACATAAGGGAACCATTATGTTTCCACAGCACAAATACCTTGACCCCTCATGTTTTCACGAAGAAAATAATATTCAAAAGGGAAAACAATTTAAGAAATACGATTTCTTATGAGAAGAAGACATATTCTTCTATGTTGTTCTTCAGATGCAAAGGGAAAAACAAGAGAGGTTTTCCTTTGAGATTCTGATGCTTTAGATGTTATTAAACTCTAAAAATCGGGCCCTTATATCATTTCATATAATGTGTCAGGTCAGGTCGACCCACTTGGGCACCCAACTCGGAGCCTAACTCCAACATCTCCCACTGCGAGACAAGACATGGCTGATCTTACTCCTCTGATCACTTATCCAAGCCTTTATTCCACTTGGCCATTTATATAAAACGGGTCATGTGACTATGAGAGCACACCTACAATCATGCAGATCGAGTGAATAATAACAATCATGTTTTGTTGTACCCCAAACTTAAGTTACATTAACATATACACGTAAACCCTCGAAGTTGTATACTTTTCAACATTACAAATGCATTCACAATTATATTAGCCACAAAAGCAATATAATGGTCACTTTGAAGACATTTTGCTACTCAGAATTAAAAAGTCTTCCTTTTAAACATTATAAATGCATTCATAATTATATTAGCTACAAAAGCAATATAATGGGTCAACCTTGAACACATTTTTGCCATTGCAACTAAAAAAAAGTCTTCCTTTTAAGCTCATGCCTTTTAGATCCAAATTAACTGCTTGTCTAATATGTCACATAAGAATAAATTATCTCATCTTCGTTGAAAACATATCAAAGTAGCAACATTAATTTGTCACCTCAAGACATAGTCAAAAGTACAAAAGGTACGAAAATAGGCTATCATAATTGCAATAAGCCTTAAGGATCTCACACAAAGGAGGATGTAGGATCAATTAATCATTCTCTTCCTTATTTGTCACATTTAAACATGCATGTAATATAAATACATGTTTGATGGTTTTCCACTTAAAGAGCATATGTCGACCTACTACCATACATATTTTACCTAAAGCCTTATATTTGCATCCATAATTTTCCTTAAAACTTTTTATGCTATAACTCAAGTCTGGTTCAAACAGGTAAATGTGATCGTGGGTAATTACATTTGGTCAAGATATCATTTATTATAAACCTCATCTTGATACTTAATCAAGGCGACACTCATTATTTTTGTTTGCTTTTCACTCATTTATTATCATTAGTATATTGTGTCTCATCCCAATTCAAAAACACATCGATTGGGGCGGTTACTCGTGTGAGATAGCCAACCTTGCCTGTTGACATACATTTAGGAACATATTTCCATAAGTACCAATTATATATCCAATAATATGAATAACAAATATTCCTTATCATTTTATCATGCATAAAATATCTTATATCCTATCAATGATAATCCATGATCTATGACTAACACATATCATAACCTATCCAATCCTAACTTTACACGTTCACTGAACATGTTCCTTAGAGATCAATTTTTATGACAAAACTATTTCATGTAAGTAGATATTTAAGATTATCTCCTATTTGTGCAATAATATCTCTTATAAGTTTTGTACTTGGTAACATTTACTTGAGCGATCATAGCTCACTCGTCAATACATTGTCATCGCCAAAAGCGAACTATTCCCAAGCTTCTCAACTACAGCAACTTGTATTGCACTATAGTTGAAGAGACAATGAAATTCAACTTCCATGGTTCACAAAGCTATACAATTTTATTTCTTGTTTCATGAGATGGTTCCTTTATTAAGCAAGAATGTTCATCCAAATGTTGATTTACTCTGATCTAGGTCACATACCTAATTTTCATCTGATAATCTATCAAGTTCAATTCTTTGTCTTGATAGCAACAGAACAGTACATAGTACCTTCTAGATACCCAAGAATCATCATCACTACTTCTCACTACATTATTCTGGGATTTTCTTAGTAGCTTCTTATTATCCTAACAACATAGCAAATATTTAGTCTCTGTACATATAGTAATATAGTAGACCTCAATAACATTGTGAAAAGGAACATTAATCATTTTCCTCCTTTCTTCTGTGAGACACAGATCCATTTTTTTGCTTAGGCTTCACCGATTGAAAATGAAGAATCAATGAGATTACAATCTTGCATATCAAATCATTTTAGGAATTTCACAATACAGTGTTCTTGGGAAAGGATCACTAGTTAGTTAAAACGATTTCTATAGATCTTTATTCCAAGAATGTAAGATTATTCACTCATATGTTTCATCTCAAAATAGATGAAACCATCTTTTGATAGCTTGAGCAAACTCCAAATCATTTATAGCTATAAGCATACTATCCGGGTGTAAAGATAATAAACATGTTTTTTCATTTATAGAAACATAATGATCCGCATCAATAATTGTGAAATCATACACAATTATTACTCAACAAAATCTCAAACACCACTATTTTGATGATTGCTTAAGGCCATAAAATCAAATGATTTAACTTGCACACCTTTGCTCTTGGCCTTGAATAATGAAATATACTAGTTGTTCCATATAGATTCCTTCATTCAACCCTCCATTAAGGAAGATTGTCTTACATTCATTTGATGTAACTCTAAATCAATAAGAGCTATAATAGCTAGAATGAGGTGAATTGAGGCCAACCTAACTATTGCAGAAAGGTTTCCTCATAGTTTATATCTTTTTATTGGGCATAGTTGAGCTTTGTAATTTTCAATGGATCCATCTACTTTTTGTTTAATCTTAAGAACTCATTTGTTCTCAATAGCTTTCCATGTAAAAGCATATCAACTAAGTCCTAGCTTGATTGCTTTGCATACTCTTATTCCTTTTCCATTGCTTTTCTCTATGCATCTTTAGACAAGGAGCAAGTAAGAGTCTAATGAACCGAATTAAGTTCAACATTATCATTTTGGGATCACAATATGAACTTCCTCTTTAATATGAAATAATCATCGAGGAACACTTGTTGAGAACTTCTTCTCAACATTGACTCTCTAATTGTACTTGTTATAAGTACTAGTTTACTCTCACTTGATTCAACCATTAGTTTTTGTTCAAGTGTAATTTTATATTAAGATCCATTATTTCATAAAGATGTAAATCCTTACAAATTTTACCTGTATGTGGGAAATTCTCCTCTTACAATATGACACACCGTGATTCTAAGTCAACTACTGTTCCAATTTCATGCTCACTTATGAAAACATAACCCTTAGAGTGTTTGTTGTATCTTATGAAGGAATCTATCATTTCTCTGGCATCCAATTCACATATTCATGAGAAGGATTGTTACCATAAGCCCTTGACTTCCAAGGTTGCAACTAGCTAAGGTCATGCTCATTGTTATTTCCTAAGACATATAGAGTAAATGGACCATATTCAAAGGGTATGGGATTAATAGTCAAAAATTCATCTTCTCATTGAGAAATGAAAGTTCTGCATGAGTAATTATTAACGTTGTAAAACCCGGGAAAAATTCAATTTTTTTGAAAAAGGGCAAAATGGTAATTGCTGCAATAGTACGGGTTGAAAACCTAGAATTTTTCTAGATCTCAGATGACGGAACGACTTCACCGCTGAATCGCCTCGAAATCTAAGCATTTAACACCTCGGTGATACCAAATTTTACGTTGAAAAGACTGCAAGGCTTCCAAAGTATTACGCTGAAATGACGCCACATAAGAGGACCATGTGGCCGCTTACATGGTAGTTTGTGAGGGGTGCACACGGCATGAGAGCCATGTGGTGTAGAGATTGTCACTTAATGCATGTGTCCATGTGACACATGGCAAATGAATATAGTAAAAAGGAAAAAATTCATGTCTCACATTAGAGCCATGTGTTAAAGGGAGAGATAAGTCAAACAAAAAGGGAAAATCAAAGGGGTGACCCATGGAGGCCATGTGTCACACCCCTAGAGAAAGGAAATTCAAGTCTTTGGATAAGGGGATAAGGTGAGAGAAAAGAAAGCAAATGAGGAAGGGACATGGTGTTGAGAAGGAGGAAATTTCTCAATTAACTGCTGGGACACCAGGAGAGATAAGGAAAAGCGAGAAAGAAAAGAAAGAAAAGAAGAAAGCAAGGTTAGTGCAGGGCCTTGGTAGCCTCCAATCTTCTCTCTGTGGGATTTACGGAGATCGGGGCCATTGGTTTTGGCTGGGAGCAAAGAGTGCAAGCGATTCGACGCTGGATGCAGAGCTTCAGCAGAGATACATCCTGCCACAAAACCCCAAAGATAGGGTTTCTTCTACGGATTATTCTACCTAAGAGCCATTTTATACGGGCTCTCAAACTGCGGAGTGGTCGCATCGTCAAATTCTTGCACCCTTCTGACCGACCGGAATTTTGAGACTATTTTCGCACCGACTCGATTTCTGACCGTTGTTGGACTTGTGTGTTGTTTTTGTGTGTTGTTGTTGAAAACAAAATTAATAACATGCTGGTTGTGTGAAAAATCATGTTGATATATGCTTATTTGATGTATTAACATGGATTACCTGATGGATGTAAATTATATGTAGAAAATATAATTATCCATGATTTATTAATGTTGGATATAGTACTCATCATGCATGTAATATGAATTGACATGAAATGACATTCCGCATTTTATATGCATGGGGACATCGCGTGAAACGGGTGTGAGTGCATGACATGGTTTTTGGAAAAAAAAAATTTATCAGAGTATGTCAAACAAATTATATCGGAGGGTTGTCCAACAAATTTTATCGGAGTATGCCCAATAAATTATATCGGAGGGTTGTCCAATAAATTATATCGAGATTGAAATCAATGAGCTTTAAACAAAAATATTTGTTTTGAAAATAGCTTTTTTTTTTTCACATGGCAAAATGCATGTGAAGGAGCTTGTAGAGGACTCGAGACATGGGGAATGACATGCAGACATTCGATAAGAATGCGCATACTACTTGAATGTGCGCGAAGTTTGCTATCAGACGCAGACTTACGCGAAAGAAATTCTCAGAGTGATACCCATCTATTTATCGCTTCACCCCAGAATTTGGGGAAAAATTTTCTGTGCATCGGAGGTACACCTTGGGATGAAATACATCCAAGATCTTAGTTGTGAAGAAGGGCCAGATTATGGCTTATTATGCATTATGTAAAATTCTGGATATTTATCTAGTTTTTGTTAAATTTTGGGCAGAAAACCCAGTTTCTATTTATGTTAGAAGAAAAGAGTTGTAATTAAACTCATCTTGTATAATTAATACAGTTTGGCAAGTTTTTCTAGGTTCCATGTTGCCTTTGTAACAAAAAGGTTGGTGTATATCGAATTTAGGGTGTTTAGAAAGAAAAAAAAGGGGTTGGGGGTGTAGAAAAGGCCTAGAGAGGCTAATGCTCGCTATGGCGGAGTTCGGGGTATGCACAGCGTTTTCTCGGTCTCTGACAGCTTTCTCGGCTCGGTCGTGACATGGTTCTTGTGTCGCGACATGTTTTTAAGCCGCAGGCGGCCAGGTCGCGACAGGGCTTTTCCCGGGCTCGCGACAGTTGTTTTTCCGTTGCGACAAGGCCCCCATGGTGTCGCGGATAAAGAGCGATTTTTCTTGGTTGATAACAGCCAGACGTGGAGGTTCCTTGTCACGATCAAGATGACTAAGGCAAGAGGTCAGGGTTGTAACATGAGCTTGGCTGAGGCTAAGGAATTCTGTGCTGCGATAGGAAAATTTTAGTGTCGTTTACAGGATTTCATTTTAATTGTGTCAATGCACAGATATTCTATGTCGCTGATAGAGCGTGGGTTGAAGACCATAGGGCTCTGGTGGTCGTAAATACAACATTTGTAAATGAATAAAGTTAATTTGGCGCTGTGAGTTCTATGTCTTGACAGAGTATTTTTGTGTCGCGATAGAGTTTAGCCTTGGGCAGGGTTCTCGTGTTGTGATAGAATATTTTCTATCGCGACATAGTATGGCAAAATGAGAGGTTTTGTGTCATGACATGGAATTTAGTCGCGACATAGTCAAGCTGGGGCCGAAAGATTTTCTGGTCGCTGACAGAACATTTTGGGTCAAGACAGCCGGGCCGCTCGACAGAGGAGCTCTGTCGCCCACGAAAGGCATGCGCGAGGGACTGAGATGCGTTCACGCCACGCGCTTGCGCCCGCAATAGGGAATTCCCGTCACATAAAATAATTCTCTGGTCACGATAGACTCGATGTGGCTTCGAGATGGTTCCTTATGTCGCGACCACATTTCCAGCGTCGCACCACATTCTAGGCTGCGAAGCCTGGTCGAGACATGGAGGTCGTGGCTCGCTACATGGCGCGAACCGAAGTCGCAATAGAGTTAATATTGCGTGATAGGCCTCGAAATAAGATGACGGCCACAAATTTGCCGACACCGACAAGGCTTCGGCGTATGGTTTATTAGCCGCTAGGGGCACATACGAACAGCCGGGCACAATAACGATACACATGGCGCGGTATTGCGGAATTCCCCTGGTCATTGACAGAGATTTCTGTCACATGCACTCTTGTCCCCAGTGAGAAAAATGACCCCATGATCGGGGCGCCACAACTTGCAGTGTATCGAGTCTAGGCTTACGAATACCTAGAACTCGATGGGTACATGTTTAGATCATGCATTCATTTTTCATTTTGATAAATTAATATGTGTGATATGTTACATGATACTGTGTTGTATATAGTATAAATCATATACTTGGTAAATAGTATACGGGAAATGAGTGAGATGTATATTAGTAGTGGCATTTACACTACTAATTGAATAAAGAGAAAAGAAATCTCAATTTTCCACTGACATGTGATGGCAAGTCGAGACGAGGTCGCCCACGCTGATAGCCAAACTACCCACCCTTACCAACAAGCCTTTATGGAGGCTAAGCGGGTGCTAAGTGCTTGCCACATAGGCGTGCCCGGGGGTCGTGGAGTCAAATAACCTCAAGAGGTTTAAGGCACATTATCCTCCGACATTCACAAGAGGAGGGGATTCGATGGTGCTTGACCATTGGTGGCTAACCATTGATTCTGACAAATTGAGAAGCTATTAGAGGCTATGGAAATCACCTCCGATGCGATAAAGATTAGACTAGCTAAGATTCCGTACCTAGAGGGTGAATCCCACATGGTGGATCGGGTCAAGACCTCGAGGGACTTAGAGGCAACACTCGGTAGAGTTCCATGAGATCTTCATGAGCAAATATTTTTTTGACAAATCATGGGACATGTAAGGTCTGGAGTTCCTAGAGCTAAAGCAAGGAACGATGACAGTGATGGAATACGTGGCTAAGTTCATAGAGTTAGCCCGTTTTGCGGATGATTATGTGGCCACATACATGGCCAAGGTGAGGAAGTTTGAGAATGGTCTGAAGTTGTCCCTCCGGGGCAAGATTGTAGGATTCCTCCTACAAGACATGGACTTTATGGTCAGGACGGCTATGGCCATAGAGAGAGATAGAAAAGATGCACGGAGCATCCGCGATGCGAGTGCTAGTGACAAGAGGAAGGAGGGTCAGCCTTTTCTAGTTCTAGCGTCAAGGCTTCTGGGGCCTCTATGGAGGGTTTCAAGTGACAGTGGGCCACAGCTCTATCAAGGCCAAGGCCATATCAGTGGCTCTAGTTATCGGACCGCGACATGTTTCCATTGCCATCACTCTGATACATATGAGACGGATTACCTCTGCAGGCGTGGATCCCATGGTTACGACACCTCAAATCTAGCTCATCAGCGGACATGCACAAACGCAAAGATCTTTCTTCACCCCAAAGATGGTCCGCAGGAACCAAGACGCCTCTCGCAGTGCGTGCACGTGCACCTACCATCGCCACGTGTGCCAAGAGGCCGTGTAATGGTCGAGATCGTGTGATTGTGGCTCACAAGCCGGGACTTCAAGGACCCAAGGGCGTATCTACGCAATTGTACCACCGAATACTCTACAACCGGGCCATTATATTGCGGCGTTTATGCTATCTTGCTTATGGGCGTGGATATTGTTTGATTCTGGTGCATCGTGATCATTATCAGAGCATCATGTGTGAGAGAATTGGGCTTAGAGGCTGAGACCTTGAAAAGTCATTGTATGTGAGCTCTCCCTAGGACCAGGTGAGTGTGGGATTCCGATATGTCAGGCGCGAAGAGAGATCTCTCGGGATTATAATTTCACCGTGGACCTGAGGGTCATGGACATGTTAGAGTTTGATGTCATCCTTGGGATGGACTGGTTGATGGCATACCAAGTCGTCATCGATTGTGAACATAGGAGAGTTACCTCTTACACACAAGATGACATTCGTGGTTAATGCTTCAAGGGACAAGCACGATGTTTAACCTGCACCGCACGACCTGCATGGCATGGGCTGATGGGTTGGCTAGCAAGCCTTACCCCGGAGGACGAGGTGAGACAGACTTCTTAGGATTTACTTCTTAGTTTAGCATGGTGATGTTTTTCCGATGAAGCATCGATTACCTCCGTGGAGGGATGTAGACTTTATATTGAGTTACACCCTGGTACGTCACCCATTTCTATGACTCCTCCTAGGATGGCACCGGTTGAGTTACTGGAACTCAAGGTCCAAATACGGGAATTGTTGGACAAGGGTTTCATTACACCGAGCACTTCACCATGGGGTGCTCCGGTTCTGTTTGCAAAGAAGAAGGATAAGACCCTTCGGACAGACATTGACTACGATACTGAACAGGTTACGATCAAGAATCGCATCCATTAATGTAGGATTGATGGATTTGTTTGATCAATTTGAGAGGGGCGCGAGTCTACACCAAGCATAGACTCTCAGACCGGGTTATCATCGCTTCGAGGTTGCAGAGGCGTATCCCCAAGACGCTGCTTGGTGACAAGATGGCATTGTGCTCACAAAGATGTTTTCGGATCGATGAATGCACCTGCATTTGTGGATCTCCCGCATAGGGTATTCCGGGGAAACCTATTTTGATCAATTTGTTGTATCTTCGTTGATCTACATTCGATCTACCTTAAAGTCCGAGGAGGAGCATGAGGATCATTTAAGGGTCGTTCTACAGATTTTAAGAGACCATCGGGCCAGACAGCCGTGTCTGGAAGAAATATGAAGTTTGGCCATCAAGTGAAATTCTTGGGACACGTCATGTTTCGCCTAATTGTGTTAAGAGGACCCTAAGAAAATTGAGGTCATGATGAAGTTAGGTGAGCCGCAAATCTTCTAGATACGTAGCTTAGGATCTACGGTACCATAGAGGTTCATCGAGGATCTCTCAGCCTAGCAAAGACCTATGACAAGATCGGGACCGAGGGAGGCTTCGTCTGAGTGGAATGACTTATGTGAGAGGGCATTCCAGAATTGGAAAAGGAGGGCGCATTTAAATTTTCTATTATGATAGTCCCGAAAAGGACAGAGGTAAATCTGCACCAGACGCCCTCGAAGAACGTAATCGGGATGTCTTCATGCAAATCTCGAGAGGGTAGTAGCTTTGGTGGTTCCCGTGAGTCAAGAATCATGAGAGGAATTACCCCACGCATGACATGGAGTTGGCGGCCATTGTCTTTGCCTTAAAGATATGGCGCTATTATTTGTATGGTGAGCAGTTTGAAGTATTTTCAGATCACAAGAGTCTGAAGTATATTTTTACATAGCGGGACCTCAACATGAAGCAACGCCGTGGACGGAGTTTCTATGATTACGACTTCACTTTGCATTACCATCCTCGGTAAGGAAATGAGGTGGTCATGCACTACCGGAAGTCACGAGAGTACTAGCTAGTGTGGCTTCCTGAGTGGCTCGAAAGATTTCGGGACGGCTCGACTTACAATACAAAGGATCGTGCTCAGTGGTATGTTGGGGAATTTAATAGCAACACCTTCCCTACTATGCAGAGTGATTGAGTCCCAAGGGCAGGACGTAGAGATAGTGTCCATCAAAGACCGGGTATAGTCAGGTACTAGTGAGGAAGGCTGGGCCATTCACACAGATGGTAGTCTTCTGTATAGGGGATGGGTTATGGTTCCCCAATTGACAGATCTGAGAGAGGAGATCCTTAGGGAGTTCCATTGCTCTCAATTTGTCAGAGATCTAGGCTGCGACGTAAGATGTAATTTTGATCTTCGTCACAGTATTATCGAGTGATGAAGCGACATCGTTGCAGATTTTGTTCGAAGATGTCTCATGCCACAGGTAGCTGCTACCAAAGGCTAGCGGGCGCATCTATTAGAAGTAGCCGAGTGAAAGGGAACACGCCACGACGACTTTACGGATTCACTGCCTTTACACTGTGGAGGCATGATGCAGATGGGTGATAGTGGAACACTGACAGAGTCGGTACATTTTCTAGTATTGCTTGATGACCTTCATCGAGGAATCTCACTGCTGTATATTCGGCGAGAGATTGTCCCGCTACATGGAGTACTAGTGTCCATAGTATCGACATAGATCCTAGGTTTACGACACACTTTTTGGAAGAGTTTCCTGTGACGCCAAAGGGGATACGGGGCGATGATGAGCATCGTTTTCATCCATTGCATGTGAGATGGTCACTCTGAGACCATACAGTTTTAGAGGACACAAGCACAGCATGTGTCCTGGATCTTAAGGGTAGCCGGGAGGAGCACTTACCCTGTTGAATTCCGCCTATAACAGCTTATCAAGCGAGCATACGATGGCACCTTACGAGGCTTTATACTGAGGCCAAGTGTCGATCTTCGATTTACTGGACAAAGGAGAGAGGTCACTGACCTAATCTGTGATTTGATTAGACACACTCCGAGAAGGTGGGGTTTGATATAGAAGCCGCCTTCACGACTCCAGAGCTAGCGTGAAGAGCCACGCCGACAAACAAATACGACCCTCTAGAATTTGAGGTGGGTGATCACGTCTTCTTAAAGGTGATGCCTAAGAGAGGAGTGGTTAAGTTCGGAAAGCAGGGGAAGCTATTGCCATAAAGACAATCTTTCCCCAGATCGAGAGGGTGGGCATTGCCAGACATCTACTGGCATTGCCACCGAGTTTATTAGGGTGTTCACGGCCTCCATGCTCCCAAGATACCCGCATCCAACTCCACAGAAGGGATTAGTGGGAGTGGATTGTTGTCGATATAGATGGACCTTCTCGAGAGGGACTAGTGCGTATCATGGATAGTCGAGATCAGGTTTTGCGACATAAGACGGTGAGGCTAGTGAAGGTGTTGTGGCAACATCGAGGAGTGGAGGAGGCAACATGGGAACACGAGGACGACAAGTGGCCACTTATCCTTTCTACTTAAGGATGAAGGCAAATGTGGTTTAACTAAGTCAGGATTAAATGACTAGTTTATATGCATGTGATTGTGTACAATTGCATATGCATGTGATTCGATGTGTATGTGTGTAGAATTTCAGGACAAAATTCTTTTAAGGGGGGAAGAATGTAAAACCCGGGAAAAATTAAATTTTTCTAAAAAAGGGCAAAACGGTAATTGCCACAATAGTACAAGTTGAAAACCTAGAATTTTTCTATATCTCGGATGACGGAATGGACTTCACCGTTGGAATCGTCTCGCGAAATCTAGTTACCTAGTAGAATTTCGTCGAATTTCGAGACAGTAGTAATTTCACGTTTTTTGAGGCACCAGATGTCGGGTGACACAAGGAGTGGTGCCACATAGCATGACCATGTGGCTTCCACATGGCAGCTTGTGAGGGGTGCACATGGCATGAGATCCATGTGGTGTAGACATTGTCACTTAATGCATATGTCTATGTGACACATGGCACATGAATAGTAAAAAGGAAAAGATTCATGACTTACATTAGAGCCATATGTTAAAGGGAGAGATAAGCTCAACAAAAGGAAAGCCTAAGGGTGACCCATGAGCCGCGCACCACCCCTAGAGAAAGGAAATCCATTTTGGATAAGGGATAAAGTGAAAGAAAAGAAAGCAATGAGTGGGCGGGCATGCGACAAGGAGAAGGTGGAGGAAATTTCCCACTTGAACTGCCGACACCAAAGGGAGATAAGAAAGAGGGAAAGAAAAAGAAAGAAAGAAAAGAGTAAGCTCGGTGGTTCCACCTTGCCCTTTGTGGATTTACTTCGGAGATCGGGCCGCCGGTTTCTTTTGTAAGAACCAAATCCCAATTTTGAAAATGGCAAATCGTAATTTCGGTCAAACCCGAAAATTTTCTAGATCTCGATGACCAAACTGATTTCACCGCTGGAATCACCACGAAATCTACCACTATGTTTGACTTCACGACCCGAGATAATCGGACTTTGCACGCTTCAAGGCACCGGCATCGTAATCGTAAACTACATGTAATGTGACAAAAGTCACCTATAACATGTAATCATGTGACACATGTTGCATTGGTAGAGAAATGATGGAAATGGATCTGGTCGGTGATAAATACTAAATGTCAAAAATCCAAGCTTGTGGACATGATTGGTATTAATTGGGGGTTCTAAATGATAATAAGGATAAAATTACTTAATAAAGGTCATCTCCTAAAGTATATGAAAAAGACCAAAATGTGAAGGAGGGGAAAATTCAAAAGGAGCTTAGGTTTTGATTTTCAGAGAGAGGGGAGTGACTTCTCTCTAAGCATCCCAGCTATCGTGACCGTCTGATTTCTTTCAAGAAGCAAAGCTGTTCTATGCAACAGGGCTTCATGGTGGCCCTGCTTTAGGGAGTTTCAACAAACTCCACAGGACGTTTTATTCTACTGAAGTTACACTTTGTTTAAGTGTTTTGGTTAATGATTGAGTTGGATTTGAGAGTCGTGAGGGGCATTTGATCGGTCTCAAACTGGGACCGAATTGTCGATTTTTTGAGTTTGCTGGATGCCCATGGACCGCTTGGGCCGCCAGTTGTGATTTATCCATTAAATCATGTTATGGTAAAAGTGAGGCCGAATTGGCCATGGATTCGGCTCAGCAAAGTAGAACTCGATGTCAGGATCGCAATGAAGAACTGGTTTTCACTGCTCACAGAATAGTATTCACGAAATATTTTGTGAGAAAATGTGTTTGGTTGAGTAATTCAAATTGAATTGCTCGCGCTTGTTAATTGTACTCACGTGAGCTAATTCTTGGTATATAATGGACTGAGAATTAATACAACATGTTGTTTGATTTAATTTATGTCAATATATGCATTGATAGATGTATTTGCATGTGTTATATAAATTATGTTGAAATGACATAATGCATTTCATATGCACCTGTGGGTAAACTTGTGAAATTAGGTGTGTGTGTATGACATGAAAGAAAAAATAAACGAACATGGTTGGGTGAAAGGAATTCTACTGCGATGATTTTTCGGAGAACGTGTGTTGGGAGATGGTCCTACAATTACACGGCCGAGAGCCCATGTATTGTTTTGGAAGGTTCTCCAACACATTCGCCTCGGAGGGTAGTCCCATATTTTTACCGAAATTCAGTAGTGTATTTTCGAGAACAAGTTTTGTTTTGAAAATTATGTTTTCTCATACATGGCTTAGGCAAGTGTGAGGGAATCGGTGAGGACTCGGGACATGGGTTGGTCATTTAGAGGTCTGGCAGGATCACAGACTTACTTGAGGCAAGCATTTGATCATTGCATATGCACTTTGAGCGGAGTAACCCATTTGTGCGATTCCACTACCGGGCGATAAACACACTTTCGAGTGAATATCATTCTCTCTGCGACAAGTGAGTTTTTCGAGAAGACAAGGGCCATTATAGAGGCTCGATTTTGAAGAAAGCCGGGGTTGTGGCTTGACGTTTTTGCATATGTATTAGAATTGTAAATTTTAATATGTGCTCAGATAAGAGTAATGTAATAACTCTTGAATTATTGGAATATAGTCAGTGTATTTTGATGAGTATAGTGTAAGGGCCTGCGCCATTTTTACTCGTGCATGAGTCCCGCGAGCATGAGACGATAGATGCCTTTTTCTCAAGCAAGTGGGTCGACGGCTGTCAACTTGACACCCCGGTTTTGGGGCGTCACAGTTTTCATCATAGCAAGAGGCAAAGTTCATCTACGCGACGAGAGCTTTGTGTAGGTACAAGAATCCAGGTTTTTCGCCAAACTCCAAGAGGTAGGGGTTTCTCTCCTACTTTGGTTATTCTTAGTCTAAGAGCCATTTAATGGCATGTGGGTTTCAATGCGGCGGTCGTATTCGTTCAATCCTAAATGGGACTAAATGCTGAAATTTTCGATTGTTTTCGTAAGTACCGATTAATATATGAGAACCGTGGTTGAATCGCAGCTATTTTTGTGTCATGGCCGAAAAATGAATAACATGCTAGTTGTGTGAAAAATCATGTTGATATATGCTTATTTGATGTATTAACATGGATTACTTGATGGATGTAAATTATATGTAGAAAATATAATTATCCATGATTTATTAATGTTGGATGTAGTACTCATCATGCATGTAATATGAATTGGCATGAAATGACATTCCACATTTCATATGCACAGGGATATCGCGTGAAACGGGTGTGAGTGCATGACATGGTTTTTGGAAAAAAAAATTTATCGGAGTATGTCCAACAAATTATATTGGAGGGTTAACAAATTTTATCGGAGTATGTCCACTAAATTATATCGGAGGGTTGTCCAATAAATTATATCGGAGATTGACCAACGAATTTTCAAAAACAAAAATCTTTTGTTTGAAAACAATTTTTTAATACATGGAAAATACATGTGTGAGTGAAGTCATGAGACTCAGAGATGGGGAATGACATGTAGACATTCGAGTAAGAATGTGCACACTTTTACTTGAATGTGTGTGTGTTTGCTATTGCATGTGCACTTATGTGGGGAGTAGCCCTTATAGGAGAATTCATCTATTGGGCATTGCTCATCCCATCGTGGGAAAATATTTTCAAGTACTAGAAGTACACTGGGGGATGAAATACATCCAAGATCTTAGTTGTGAAGAAGGGCCAAATTATGGCTTTTTCATGTATTATGTAAAATTCTGGATATTTATCCAATTTCTGTTAAATTTTGGGTAAAAAACCTAGTTTCTGTTTATGTAAGAAGAAAAGAGTTGTAATTAAACTCATCTTGTATGATTAATACAGTTTGACAAGTTTTTCCAGGTTCCATGTTGCCTTTGTAACAAAGGTTAGTGTATATATCGAATTTAGGTGTTTAAAGAAAAAGGGTTAGGGTGCGTAAAAGGCCCAGAGTTACGCCATTTGCGGGGTTTGGGTCAAAGGAGCAAAGCTTCGCTTCGGTCGCGACATGGTTCTCTGTGTCTCGACATGGTTCTCAGGCTGTAAAGAGTTGCTGGGTCGCGACAGGGGTTTTCCTAGTCAAGACAGAGTTGTTTTTCTTCCGTTTTTCTGTCGCGACAGGGGTCCCCACAGTGTCGCAACAATGTTTTGTTTTCTGTCTATACAATGTCGCAACAGAGGTTCCCTTGTCGAAACCGAGACGGCCGAGGAAAGAGGTCAGGGTTGCGACAGGAGCTTGGCTAAGGCCAAGGAATTTCGTGTCACAATGTAAAATTTTAGGTCAATGGCTGTGATTTCATGGAGTTGTGTCGCTATTGCAGATTCTATGTCGCAGAGTGTGGCTAAGACCAGTGGCCTTGTGTCGCGGACACAGATTTCGCGGTCGTGACAGAGCCGGGTCAAGGCTGGTGGAGTTCCATTGGCTCACGACAGAGTTCGGGGCTCTGTGGTTCTCATGTTGCGATAGAATATTTTATGTCGCGACAGAGTATGGCCGAATGAGAGGCTTTGTGTTGCGACAGGGAATTTTAGGTTACGACATAGTTTGCCAGGCTAGAAAGATTTTCTGTCGCGACAGAGCATTTTTGGGTCGCGACAGAGTTGGCCATAATAGGGAGAAATTGTGTCGCGATAGAGGACTTCCAGATTGTGATAGAGCTAGCCACGACAGAGGACCTTTGTCGCCCACGACAAAGTCGGGCGCGCATGATAGAGTTGCGCACGCGATAGGGGAAGTTTGTAGTGACAGAGAATTCTCTGTCGCGACAGACTTGAACAGGACTTGAGGTTCCCATGTCGCGACTTTACATTCTAAGTCGTGACTAAGTTTAGGTCGAGACATAGAGGTCATGTCGCGACATGGCACAACCGGGTCGCGACAAAGTTGGCACGATATGGCTTGGGTGCACGGTGACAACGCCCTAGGCGCGCACACGACAAGGCTTAGGAGCTCGGTGATGGCGCTTTGGGCGCGCACATGACCAGGCCGGGACGCGCACACGATAGGGACATGCTCGCAACAGAGGAATTTTGTCACGATAGAGATTTCTTTGTCGCAAATGCACTTATCCAAGAGCTAAAAAAAGAACCCGAGATTTGGTCATCGTAAACCTAGGTTACGCTATAACAACATATTATTCCTCCTCTTAGCAACATCGATGCTCGTGGAATCCCTGGAATAGTAAGTTGTTCACCAATACCTTTTTCATCACTTAAATCTTCAAATTGTCTTTGTCGATGATCTTAGGCATGTTCCTTACATTTAGAATTGTATTTAATTGATTCTCAACTAAATTAATATAGTGTCTAAAGTAACCCAATACTTCTCACTTACGAGAAATCAGATAAATATGACCATAACAAGTAAAATCATCTATAATTACGTATGAAGCACAAGGCTCACGCCTTACTTCAACACTCATATGATCACATATGTCAAAATGAATCAATTGCAATGGTGTTTTTTAACTCTAGGTCTTTTTTTCACCGATTTTCTTACATCTTATCAACCAGCAATATTCCCAAGTTGTCATATCAATTTAATGAATCGACCGAGAAGATTTTCTCTAACTAGTCTATTCACTCTTTCTTGTCTTATATAAGCTGGGTTATTGCATATCATCTATCTTATTATTATTATCACATGCATTTCTAAGAGTAGTAATTAACAAATAATAACTATTATTATTATTACTAGATAACAAATAGTTATCAATATCAAGAACTATAAAACCATTATGAAAAAAAAAATCCATAAACAAAGTATGTTGTTTCCAAATACAACTTCATCTATGAATCATGAAAACTCAAATTGAAACATAGCCTAAGAGGGACTAGCATGGACATTCGTTCTATCAAATTACTGGAGCTTAAAGAACATCATGTAGCAATAAAGTACGTAGAGTAAAGCAATTCCATTTTTTTTTATATTCCAATACCTAAACCTCGACTTTAAAGTTGTTTCATACATCTATCCTTCTTGTATTGGAACTATTCTTTGAATATCTACATATGCTTCTTGATCTCTAACTATATGATTGGTGAGTCTACTAATTTAATGTGACTCACATAAAGTGACTTGGCTGCTATGTTATAGCATTTCAACTTGTTTTTCCTCTTATCATGCTCAAAATTTGGTATATGTCTTGATTCTTCATTCCTTGAAGATCATTTAATCTCTTATCCTTTTTTTTTAAAGAAGGTTTGTTTGTTTTTTATAACACTTTAAACTCAAAAAGTTTTGCAAGAATTTGATACAACTACATAAACTTGCTCATTAGACTTGGCAAACATTCATTGGGCCTTCAACTCAAGAAGATGAACTATATCATCAAAGGTTTTTGACACTCTTATTATGTATCATGTTCATCACCTCATGTTTTCAACCCTTTAGGAGAAATTTGATGATCCCTTCTGTGACGCCCCAAATTTTCGGGGGGTCATTTTTTTTTCATACAAGAGTTCAATGTACAACTCTTTTACATACCAAAATATATATGAAACTATATTGTTCTTAACATATTTACAAAATGCTGCTTTTGCTATTACAAATCGCCTTCTTCGTACTACAAATTTCGATGGAGCGCCGTCTTCTCTTTACTCCGAGTGGGGTTCCCACGACTCTGGTGAGCAAAGCCCAGTAGTGATAATCTCCTACAAGGGTTACTCCTCACCTAAGTGCATATGCAATGGTAGCACAGAAAACACACATCCAAGTAAAATGTCTACATGAATGTCACATGTCATGCATGAAATGTCATCATGCCCATATCTCGAAGTCACTAATCGAATTTCACACCTACCTATGCCAAGTGTGAACTATTGTCATTTTCCGATGACAAACAAGGACTTTTCTTAACCTTTTAACATTTTCATTTACAACCATGCACCTTTTAAAACTTGCAACCCATTGGGCAAACCCCCAATGTCCATTTGATTTGATCAAATTTTCGTGTGTTTATGTATTTGTGGGCCACGGATTTTTGGGATTACACCGTCGGATGCTACGCACCTTTCCGACATTTTTGACGGGCTTTCACCGCCGGTGATAATGTCTAACCTCAATAAAGTTTGGGTCTTTCACCTGGGGGTGGGATCTACTCCATTCATTAAGCAAATAACACACACATATATTTATTTTCATTTCTTTCAAAATTATGTGACTCATTTGGACTTTGTCCCACTAACCGAGCCCACTAATCAACACCATACACAGTGTTGATCCACAACCGTGTACCCATGACACTCCATCAAACACCTAACACAGTGCCGATCCCAACCATGCACTCACACCCATGTCATGCGATGTTTTCGTGCACGTGCAATGCTATTATGTCAAATGTATATATATGAGTGCTACATATAAAATGAGAACTATATGTGCACACATACTCATGCGTATTCATCCATGCATCATTTAGGCATTTATATTAAAGTGCATACAAATTCCAAACCATGTTATCCAACATTCCACATATCAAGTTCAAGCATGCACATGCATATTAATGAAATTCCTCAACATACCATGGATAATTATACCACACATATAATTCTCCTTCATGCACAACCCATGTTAATCCATCATACAACATACATTAACATGTCATATTCACACTGCATGTTATTCACACAAGCCATAACACACAACTTAACTGGCTAGCACTAACCTGCTCGATTGGACAATGTCCTCCACATGAACATGGTTGCAATCTTGACTCAATGGGCTTTCCATAGAGTCTAAGAACACCCCAATTGAAATTCGGACGAAGAAGTTATGACCTTCCGAAGTTGGAGTTCACACATGACTAGGCAGCCTTACCCGGACAACCTATCTGACCTGCCCGAACGTCCCTTTCCGAGCAGATCCAGTGCCCAATGCCTTCCATAGGCATATAGATGGAATCTTGACTCAATGGGCTTTCCATAGAGTCAAAGAACACCCAAATCGGAATTCGGACGAAGAAGTTATGACCTTCCGTTGGAGGTCAATGACTAAGCCGCTCTCCACCCGGCAGCCTACCTTACTTGCCCGAACGCCCCTTTTCCGGCCGGCCCGAACCCACTGCTCTCTGGGCGATCCGCTGGAAACTTGACTCAATGGGTCGCATGGAGTCCAAGAACACCCAAACCTAATTCGGACGAAGAAGTTATAACCTTCCGAAGTTGGAGGTCACACATGACTAAGCTGTCTCACCCGGGCAGCCTACCTTACTTGCCCGAACGCCCCTTTCCGGCCAGCTCCGGAACCCAATGCCCTCCAAATACATCCGGCTGGAAGATTGACTCAATGGGCTTTCCATAGAGTCCAAGAACACCCGAATCGGAATTCGGACGAAGAAGTTATGACCTTCCGAAGTTGGAGGTCACACATGACTAAGCTGTCTCACTCGAGCAGCCTACCTTACTTGCCCGAACGCCCCTTTCCGGCAGGCTCCGGCACCCACTGCCTCCCAAAGAACCACCGAAACTTGACTCAATGGGCCGGCACTCCAAGAACACCAATCGAATTCGACAAAGGTTACGACCTTCCAAAGTCGGAAGGTCATGCAGATCCTAGCCGATGGAACCTATTCGAGGACCCATCCGGTGAACTCCACCGGCGACCAATGGCGGAACTCAAATGAAGAACCCAAATGACAACCCTTTCCACTAGACTGCTCGGGAATACACTACCATAACTCGGCTATTATGCCCGATTCAGAATTCAAAAGCCTAACATCAAGTTTAACACGTGGCTACAATTTACCCGGCTGACTCACTACCAAATTCCCTTATTTCCTACCAAAATCAGTTCTAAAGTCTGCTTAATGCGTGCCACCCCAATGTGGCAAATACATTCAAAATACAACCAAACATTTCCTAGTAAGAAACAACCACCACACAACCCTTAGTAGGGGTGCAACCAAAGCAGGAGAAGACCTACCCCCGAGTCATCAAACTCCCCGATTCCGGCCCCATGCGGGCCCTCACATGATGAACTCTTCCTTCGCCTCCGCTTTAAAACCGCTTCATCCGATCTTCGGTGAAATTTAGAGAGGCGTGAGCCTCTCCCTCTAAAACTCTCTTTCTTCCTCTTCTTTTTCTCTCTTTTCTTTCTCCCATCTCACCGCTGGGTCCAAGATGCAGCTGCGAGCTCATTCTCACTCGCTCTACGTCCACCTTCATCGGGACTCCCAAGATTTCCCCCCATATCCTCTCATCCATCTACCACATTTCCTCTTAACGACATTTAGCCACATGTCACCTATAGCCCATACTTGAGCTCATTATTCGACTCAAGCCACACCCGACACAGGTCTCATCTCAGCCCACTCTAACGCTCTGTCGGGTCCCGCACTAATTTGGCTCAAAAACGCCGAATTCGACCGTCCCGTAATTCAAGAATTGACGCGATACTAGATTTCCCGAGACGTTTCCAATCCAATGTTCGCTTCATCATCCGAGATCTAGAAAAATTCCGAATTTTGACCGAAATTACCATTTAACCATTTTTCAGAAAATTAGAATTTTCTCGGGTTTTACAACTTCAAATTTTTAACCATTAGTAAAACATACCTTATGTTTAAGCACTTTTATTATTCTTTCAATCTCCCTTGGAATGTTGTTTCATTGTATGGTTCATCATCCCAACTTTGGAATCTTTCATTCCAAGTTCTCTTTATATATTTATTTATGTAAAAAAAATTTCAAAGTGTAGTACTTTTTTTTTAAAGCTCAGCTCCATTTCATGGGTAGTTCTGTATACTTCATTCTCAAAATATCATCTTTCATTCAATTCAAAAACATGATGGGAACTAATTTTGGTAGGCCACATAAGCCTCCCAATCCCTGTTATATCGAGTAAAGTTTCTTTGTTTATGTTCTTAAATAACATGATCCAATGTTTAAAGTTTCTTTTGCCCAATAAGGATATATTAAATTTTGTGATATCAAAACTCATAGTTATCACCATTTAGTTTTTTATCCTTGTCTATATATGCTATGTTGTTGTGTATTATAGTTGACATATTCAATCGTATAGAGATATTGCACAATCTAATTAATTGGTACTTTTATGGATATTGATACTTTTACTTGCTTTAATTATCTTCTAATATGCAATAACCTCAAATTGCAATAGAAAAGAAAGTTTACTATTTTCTCAATATGCTTCTATCAACAATTTTTAATTATTACAACTTAGAAATAATCTATGCAACTATTTCAATTTTTTTAAAGGCTGGAAATTACTCAAATTTCTTTTAAACCTAAAAATTCTAATTTCATTAAATAATATTGTATCACGAATGTTTTCAATAACATATATATATATATATATATATATATATATATATATATATATATGATATATATATATATATATATATATATATATATATATATATATATATATAATTGAAGACATGTATATAAAAGATAAATGTATATTGATTATTCATGTTATCTTTTACATATCAAATATTCAAACATTTTTATGCACAAATATATTCTGGAGTCTGGACCAGAAAAACCATTTTTTTTTTTAAGAAAACTCTCTACCACAATCACAAAGATTTATTATTATTATTATTATTATTATTATTATAATTAAGAAAACTTTTTGAAGCATAGGCGTGTACGTATCATCTATATTCTGTACTACCTTTTTTTTCTTAAAAAAATTGTTTCTCGAAACATGTCGATATCAATGTGTTTCTGAACCACAAACTTTTTTTTTAAACTTTCGACAATACCATACTTTTCATACCATTTCGAGATTTCTTCCACATTTTTTTTAATTTATCGAATTACATCTAGGACGCATGTAAAAGAGGATCAAAAACGAGAAAATCGGGTTACCATGTTAATGCCTAAGATCTGAACTTCATTATTTCACCGTCTACATTTTCTCGTCTAAAGTCATGAATGGAATCACAAACGGGAACCATTCTGTTTTCACAGCACATCACAAATGCCTTGGTCTCTCGTATTTTCATGAAAAAAAATAAAATTAAAAGGGAAAACAATTTAAGGAAGAGGATTTCTTGAGAGAAGAAGACATATTCTTCTTTATGGCTCTTCAAATGTATAGGGAAAAGCGAGAGAAGCCTTCCCTCTTATATTCTGATGTGGTTTTTCAAACAGTTATTTAAAACCTTCCAAAAACTGTCCCTTATATCATTTCATATAACGTATCGGCCAGGTCGAAGTCAACCCATCGCAAGACTCAACCCGCCCCCAACTCCAACACTTAAAATAAGAAAGAGCGAAATATAATTAACTAGCTGATATATATATATATATATATATATATATATATATATATATCAAAATTATTTAATATTATATAAATAAAAAATAAATTAAATGATTTTTTAAAAGCGACATATTAAAATAATTTATTATATTTAATATATTTAGATTTAAATTTCCATTTTTTTATATTTCTTCCCCCTTGCTTTTTAATATTTGCTCAATTTACATATTATAACAGAAGTATCGCTCAGATTCAATCTGATTCCCCCTTATACTCCACTCCCTTTACTACTCAGCTTATGCCTCAAGGCCCCTCATATTTTACCTTAAGTTGTATTGATAAGCTAACATAATCTAAGTAAGGTGGTGTTGTGTTAATAAAAAATCCTTTTCATTATCCACTTTTTTATTTCATTTTTCATTTATTATTAGATTTAATATTTAAATTATTTAATAGAAAACATATGAATGAAAAATTTAATTTATATGGAAGTAAAGCTGAATTCTAGTTTCTATGTTGCACCTTACTTTCATCTATTTTCATTCATACTTTGGCTCACCAAACACAATCTAATTTTCCATAAATGTTATTTTATAATAGCGGTTAATTATATAAACGATTTCTCAATTTTACCATTTTTATATTTTGGGTGTCTCAACTTTATTTTTATTCAATCAAATGTCTAATTTCACTTTTCATTTATTAATAGATTTAATATTTAAATTATTTAATAGAAAACATATGAATGAAAATTTAATTTATATGGAAGTAAAAGCTCAACTTTCTAGTTTCTATGGCTCACCTTTATTTTCATATATTTTCTCATTCATATTTTGGCTCACCAAACATAATCAGTACTCTTCATAAATGTTATTTTATAATAAAGCGCGAATTATATAAATGATCTCTCAACTTTTCATTTTGCATTTTGGTATCTCAACTTTATTTTTATTCAATCAAATACTAAACTTTTTTATTTATTTATTTTTATTTTTATGTCTCAACTTTACTTTTGTTCAATAAAATTTAAACTTTTTTATTTTTTCTATTTTGGTATCTCAACTTTATTTTTATTTGCATCCAAATAACATTTTAATCATATAAAAATAATTAAATTACTTAAATGACCTTTAATAAGGTGAAATAACAACATTATCATTTCCATATTAGGGCTTTGCTATCTATTTGTTACCATGTAAAATAATTACTTTTATAAAAATAATTTTAATATCTAATGATTTATTTTTAATTATTCATATATAATTTTTTTTTTCACATAATACTTAAAAAAACAAGTAAACAATAGATGATAATTAAATATTTTAAAAATTGTTATATTTTTGTTTAAGAATTTTTATTTTTATTTTTATCTCAATTCTATAGTAGACAATTTTATCAATTTTTTATGGTGATAAATAGATAGTAAAACCCCTAATATGGAAATGATAATATTGTTATTTCACTTCATTAAAGGGTATTTAAGTAATTTCATAATTTTATATGGCGTGGAATATCATTTGAATTCAATTTTTACTAATTCAAATATCCTAATAATTTTTTATTGGCTAAGAAACACTTGATTAAATAAAATTAAAAGTTTAAATACTTGATTGAACAAAAATAGAGCTGAGACATTAAAATAGAAAAAAAAATTTTTAGATACTTGATTGAACAAAACAAAGTTAAGACACCAAAAAGTTAAAAAACGACACATTTAATCGAACAAAATAAAGTTGATACACTAAAATAAAAAATATAAAAAGTTTACATTTAATTGAACAAAAATAAAGTTGAGACACTATTTATATAATTAACCCTATAATAAATCATATAAAACACTACCCGCCCGTCCCTTCATTTTCTCTCATCTTGTTCTCTTCTAATCTTTTTTCTTCCAATAAAGATGAGTGATTTTTTCGAGATATGTCCCAAAATATTTTTTTTTCAAAATACCTCCCAAAAAGTAATTCAGGTTTTTAAAATATTATCTAAACTGCTAGTTTCTTTCTTGTCATATCATCAAAAAAACCGTAGCAAGGATTACGATTTTAAATCCCTGCTCTAGTTAAAATCTTAATTTGTGACTACAGCTTTAAGCTTAATGTTAAACGTGGTCGAAGGACACGGTTTTATAAATTTTAAAATTATAACTATCAACTACATTTTAACTTTAGTTCTAAAACCATAGCTACTAACTACGGTTTTAATTTTTTGAAAAAGTTTCAAACCGTAGTCACCAACTACTTGCTTTGGTAATGGCAAAAAGACACCTGTCGCATTATTTCAAACACAAATTATTATTTCAGAGATTTTGTTTCTTAAAAGATCATTTCGGGGATACGACTGATCTTTACCATTCTTTACAAATTATCCATCTACATCTATTTCTCTTTTCATTTTTCATGACAAAGTTTTCGCTTTTCCACAAAAAGATTTACGCCTTATCTGTTTTACGGTCACACCGCCTTATTTGGCGATTTTGTTTATCATCCGCTTCTCATACAACGCTAATGCTTTTTCTTTTCGTAGCCTTATCGAACCTTTATTTATATGGAGAAATTCGCATTGCAAAGCGAATTCAATATGTCAATATATTATCAACTTCATAGGTTTTATGTCAATTTATTATATTATTAACTTGGATATTGATTCATTCTTTATAGTTTTTAGTAATTTATAACTTTGATCCATTAATCTATTGAAAGTTTGAATCAATAAAATTATTTTTTTTTTCAAAAAAAATAAATATTTTTTAAAATTATTTTTCTCACAAAATAATCCCTTTTAGCGCCATTTGGAACCCCGAAAACATTATCAAAAGAAAAAAAAAGTATTAAAGAAAATAATTTTCTCATATTTAGTTTCACTCTATAAAAGAAATTAAATATAATCAAATTTTCTCAAAATTTTACATATATTGAAATTTTTTAGTCATTATATAATAAAGCTAAACAAATAAAATAAGTTTAAATAAACATATAAAATTAATTTATTAATCTTAAACCTATATTTTTATTTTCTTAAAATTTTTCATTCTTCTATTTTTTCTCTCTATTTTCTTTTCTTCGTAGTTTTCGGATTTAATTTATGACTTCCAATGAAGCCTTGTGATTTGTTTAAATTATCCATTCAACATTTGAAGGCCGCCATTTTATGAAGTGGGATCATGTTGTTTGTGGTTGGTAAGGCTACATTACATCTAATCACATTAATTAGGAGAAGATCCTCATCCAAATCTCAAAAGATTGTCAGATTTTATACTGAACACAAAACAGATTTAAATATATCATCTTGATTTCAAAATTTTATATTATATCATATGGTGATTATGGTCATCTATTTTGTAAACAATTATTGTAAGGAGAACATTTTAGATTTTTGTTTTTTAAAGAAATTTATATTACATTTAATAATACACTAAAATATAAGTAGAAGAATCTTAAGGTCTACCCTAACACTTCTTAATTTATTAAGATTTAGAAAATATTTTTTCAGAAGAATTAAAAAAGAAGAAGTTTGTATAACAACTCTTTTATTGCCCTTTTTTTAATTTTATAGAGGGAGAGTACCATAAAATTATAAAAGAAAGCAGAGGCTAAAAATTAAAACTAGAACGCGTATAAGCCTTTTAGTTCCTAGGGATGACAACGTGACGAGTTTGGGATGGGTCACCCCCATCCCATTACACAAGTTTTTTCCCATTCTCGTCCTAAACCTTATCATGGTGGACATATAATTTCCCAAACCTCTTCCCAAATTTAGAAGTTAATACAAACAAAAATTGAAGAGTATGACTAAAGGATTCCAACTGAGACAAACTCCCAAACAAAATCAAAAGTTTGATTCATCAAACCAAAACCCAAATTGGATGAAAATCTTGATCTTTCCCAAAAATCAAAGATCCGTAATACAAGATGTCAAAAAAAAATCTATAATACGTGAATTTAAACAAAACCCAACTTATAAAAAAATGCATTTAATTTTCTGGGAAATCACTACTACTGGAGTCGAATTGGTACCCTTTGATTAAAATGAGGTATAGAGGCAAACATTTTTCAGAAAATGCTGATTCTTGCTTCATCCGAAAATAGACGGACTTCTAAAATCTTGGTTGTATCACTGATCATGTCGAAGCAGGCAACACCCTGTTAGAAAATTTACACATGAACAACTTTATTTTTAAATCCAATTTTGAATGCATAAAAACATATTAGGTTCAATCCTTAAGAAAATATAAAAGAATAGTGATCTTCATACCTTAATCCATGAGAGAATGACACGTTGATTATCTTGTGAATCCTTAAGATCTTCAACTCACAACTCTCAAAAGTGAATGAGTCACTTTATACATGTAGGCCAGCAAACAACCTAACAACATAAAACTTTAGAAATACGGAGAGCAGTGACCTAACCTTTTATTTAAAGAAAATAAAAGCTCTCTATCTTCTCATCAAAAATTATATGGGAGTTACACATTTATTCATCATCAATATGTGCAAATAATTTGTAATTGTGGGTTATTACCTTGAATGCATACACATAAATTTCATAGATTATGCATTATGCATATATATTGTGACGCCCCAAATTCCTGGGGGTCCCGCTGACTACCTGGCCAACTCAATACTCTGTTTCATGATAATGGCACCCGCGCACGAGCAAACCCGCCACATCGTCTGCACATCCATACTCACAAAATGAGTTAATTTATAATTGTGATGAATTGTAATTTACACAAAAACCGGATCAAGCCTGCACTTTACAAAATACTAAATAAGGCCAATACTTTCGCTTCTACTCTGCCTCAAATGCGTCCCATAATCTCTCGCCTAAGGATCGTCAGTTTCACCGCACCGTCCCATACCAAAAAGTGATCCCACGACGGTACAGCTAGCCAAAGAGGGAATTTTTCCTACTGGCTACTTCCCACCTAAGTCTACGCACGACACACCAAACATTCAAGCAAAACATATACGTTCTACTCAAACGCCTACATGATACTGATGAGAACGCACCCACCCACTCCCATGTCTCAGCCCTCACTTACTCTCTCACGCATTTAAGCCAAATGTGAGAAAACATCGCTTTTGAAACAAAGATTTTCGTTTCAAAACCTATACCGGAAGCTCTGTGAAATATATCGACTACCCTCCGAGGCGAATCATTGATCATTTTTTCGAAACAAATACGGTCAACCTCCGAGACGAACTATCGACAACTCTCTAAGCGCAATTCTTCTGAAAATCTTCCCTCAAATTCCTTTCACAACCATTTTCCTTTTCTCTTACGTCACACTCACACCTATTACTCTGTGATTCCCCCTAAGGCATATGAAATGCAATATGCCATTTCACAACAATTCATGTTAATATATTAATCATACATATACTAATCTAATTTATCCACAATCATCATACATGTTAATATATCAAGCATGCATAATTATATTAACGAGCAACATCAACATACCATGGATAATTATAACTAATACATATAATTCTCCTCTATGCACAACCCATGTTAATACATCATACAACATACATTAACATGTCATATTCACACTGCATGTTATTCACACAAGCCATAACACACAACCTAACTGGCCAGCACTAACCTGCCTGATTAGCCAATGTCCTCCACAGGAATATGGCTACAATATTGACTCACGAAGCTTTCCATGGGTGAAATCCAAGCACCAAACGAGCCGGACGAAGAAGTTAAGTGACTCCAAGTCGAGGTCACACGACTGCGCATCTCACCCGGACAAAATTCTACTGACCGCCTCAACACCCCTTTCCGGCCAGCTCAAGAACCCACTCGCCTCCACACAAGCACTATCTGAAATTCGACTACCGGGCCTTTCCATGAGTCCAAGAACACCCAAATCGAGTTCTACGAAGAATTTATGACCCTTCCGGGTCGGAGGTCACATACGACTAGGCGCAACCTTACCCGACAAACACTGGACTCCGCCCCGAACGCTCCCTTCAAAGCCGATCCAGAACCACGTCTCCACAGGCTTTCATCTGGCCCACCGTCTCGCTTCATAGAGTTCAAGAACACCCGAATCGTAATTCGGACGTAAGAATTTATGACCTTCCGAAGTTGGAGGTCACACATGACTAGGCAGCCTTACCCGTCTAGCTTACCTTACCTACCCGAATGCCCCTTTTCGGCCAGCTTCAGCACCCACTGCCCACTAAAGGCATCCGGATGCAATCTTGACTCAATGGTTTTTCCATAGAGTCTAAGAACACCCGAATCCGACTGACGAAGGTTATGACCTTCCAGCCGTGAGAGGTCACACATGAATAGCGTACCACCGGGCTAGCCTACCTAACCAAAGACTAACCCACGAATCCAACCAAATTTGATCGCTTCAATGTCCCACAGATGGCTGAAATCTCGACCAATAGCCGACAGCCGGCAACACCCGAATCTGAGTCTCTGACGGCAGTTTACGACCTTCGCCGGGAGATCATGCATTACCCTAACTTGACGGACCAATACTGGACCTGGGCCAAGTGGAACCGCACTCGGCGAACCCAAATGGACAGTTCTTCCACTAAACCTGCTCGTGAGTAAATAGACCATAACTTGAGCTACAAAGATCCGATTTGAGAAATTCAAAAGCCTAACATCGTTTCACTAATGCGACATACACTTAATTCGGGAATGACCACTACCAAATTCCCTTTATTTACTACCCAAAACCGCCTAAAGTCCTAAGCACGCGTACCACCATAATACTTAAGCTTCCCATTGCCTAAAACACAACCAAACATTCCCTTAAGGCAAGACAACCACACCTTCATTCATTTTAACTCTAACACATAAACGGGCACACAAGGACAATTACTTAGTCCCAAAAATTACCTCGACGTCCGAAATGGGGCCCCAAATTCTAAAGACATCAGTCTCCAAGTTCATGGTTCACACGGCCTCACACAACCGATGCCATTTGAATGGCCCTTAGACAAGAATTAAACCAAGTAGGAGAAAACCCCTACCTCTTGGAGTTTTTTTTTGTCGAAATTCTCCAACTCCGGTCTCTACGCTAAGCCTCACGCTGAAATGAACCCTTCATCTCGCCTCTACCGAAACTATCGATCCCATCAAGCCGGGAAATTTAGAGAGAAGGTGGAGTCTCTCTAAAACTCTCTTTCTTCCTCTTTCTTTCGCTTCTTTCCTTTTCTCCCATCCCACCGTCTGGCCCAAGCATTCGCCAAGAGTTTCGTCCTTTTACTTACCATACGTCCACTTCTCATCGGCCTGTGTGATTTCCTTATCCTCTTATCCATCTACCCCTGATTTCCCTCCAACGACACGACAAGTCACATGTTACCTATAGCCCATACTGAGCTCATTGTTCGACTTGTCATTACTGACATGTGCCCCAATGTGAGCCACTAACACCGCCACATGTCACACATCACTCCGCGCCAAGAACGCGGGAATCTAATCGTCCCTGGACCAAACGAATTCAACACAGAATGGGGATTCTCACAGAGACACCCTAACTAAACTGCTTTCGCCATTCGAGATCAAAAATTTATTTCCTGATTTCTCACTAAATTTACCATTTTACCCTTCTTCAAAATTCGATTTTTTTAAGCCACATATATTAAATCTCATAACAGTTACAAATAGGTTATGATTTAATTTATCCTCTATTCATTATGCGCACCATAAATTTCATAAAGTTACGCATTTGTCCTCCATCATACGCAAGTATGAACACTATGAATTCCTAATGACAGTTATAGACTCATGACATTATATTCATAAAATGAATATTAACTCCCTTTCATAACTTGTCTTATAACATAAGACTTTTGGATGCCCAATCAAGTAATCATATAAGGCCGCATTTTATAGTAGTTAACATAAGACTTTTGGATGCCCAATCAAGCAATCATATAAGCCCACATTTTATAGTAGTTCCTAACGGCGCGTCAACTAAATCTAATTTAGCTTGAAGTAAGTTCTTTAACCATCAGGTTATAACGCCTTGAAATTTTTACGCTCTCTTAACTTTATTTTCAGTCCCCACTGTTTTGATGTATCACTAACAATTAGCTAACAATCTCTAACTTGGCCTATATGATCATATTCAAACATCATATGCCCATAATTTCATAAACTTGGCATATCTTTAATAAATTTAATATTTCATAGAACTTCAAATATCAAACCATTGGAATAATGGATCACACAATGACCTAATATTCTTCAAGGATTTTAGTATTAGAACCTCCATTAGCATAATGTAATAGATTTTATAACATAATTTTAATCCATTCACATAATAGTCCCTTCAACTTTTAAACATATGGCCGGATTGTGCACAAGATCAATGTCTAAAAGTAACATAATAAACATCAATATGAAGAACTTTATTTTCATTATATGATCACATACATTCCACTCAATCAACCTAAATTAACAAAGATGCCACCAAGCCCATGCGCGTGACATAATCCATAAAAAGCTTTGGTGGAAGAGCTTTTGTCAAAGGATCTGCCAACATGAGTGTATTTTCAACGTGTTTAATAGAGACAACTCTATTTTGAACCCTCTCTCCCTTACAGTCAAATACTTAATATCAATGTGTTTTGATCCTCTTGTAGTTTTATTATATTTGAAATTGAACAACAGCACTGTTATCAGAATATATTCTCAATACCTAGATTACTTTGGTATCTACCAAGCATGCCTACTACATAAGTTATGTTTGGGCGTGTGCAAACTTGAGTATACATGATACTCCATACTACATAAGCATAAGGAATTTTTTCCATTTGATTCTTTTCAAAATCACTTTTAGAACATTGGAGTTCACAAAATATGTCCCCTTTCACAATAGGAGCAACACTACTAGAATAATTCTGAATGTTAAATCTTTTAAGAACTTTTTCAATACAACTCTTTTGGGATAATTCTAATAATCCACGATCTTTCATATCAAATTTCTTAGAAAGAAATTGTTTGGTTTCATGAATCATTCACATATTGTTGCTAGCAAGCAACATATCATCAGCATACAAAACTATGATACAAATCTTGCTCCCACTAATCTTAATGTATATACATTTATCCATTATATTCTCTTTGAAACCAAAAGTGATGGAATTTCATGGAACTTAAGATACCATTGTCTAGAAGCTTGCTTTAAACCATATATGGACTTCTGGAGTTTACATACCTTAAGATACCTTACCTTTATTTTGGAAACCCTCAAGTTGATCCATGCACCATTCAAGAAGGCAGTTTTAAAATCCATTTGGTGTAGCTCTAAGTCAAAATGAGCTACTAAAGCCATGACTATTCTTAAGGAATCCTTCTTAGAAATAGGAGAAAATGTTTTCTTATAGTCGATTCCCTTTTTTTGAGTGTATCCTTTTGCCATCAACCTAGCCTTATATCTTTCAATATTGCCCTTAGAATCATGTTTAGTTTTAAAAATCCATTTCAAACCAATAGTTCCAATTCTCTTGAGCTATTCTAGAAGATCCCAAACCTCATGATCTTCCATTGATTTAAACTCTTCTTTCATAGCAATAAGCCATGTAATGGAATTTTCACCCTTGATGGCTTGATCATAGGAAGAAGGATCATTTTCCAAGCAATAATCATAATCACACTCATTAAGATAAACTTCATAGTAACTTGAAATTACAAGTCTTTTTTCTCTTTGTGATCTTCATAAAGGTACTTCTACAGTTGGGATTGTTTTATTTCCTTCATGAATAAATTTCTCGAAATACACCATATCTCTTATCGGGTGTTGCTTACTCCATTAGAGAGATCTTTAGTTCGCCTCTATCAAAGCTTCATTTTCTAAAAACACAACATTTCTATATTCAACAATTTTAAGGCCTTAACCATGACAATATAATCTAAAACCTTTTGATCTTTTAGGATAACCAATGAAACAACAACTTATGGTTCTAGAATCCAATTTCTTTATTTGTGGATTAAAAATTTTAACTTCAAATGGACATCCCCATACATGTAAATAATTCAAGGTTGGTTTCCTACCTACCCATAACTCATAAGGAGTTTTAGGTGCAGCCTTAGTAGGAACAAGATTGAGAATGCGAACAACAGTTTTCAATGCTTCACTCCATAAGAATGCAGGCAATGTTGAGATACTACTCATCATGCTTCTCACCATGTTAATTTGAGTACGATTTTGTCGCTCTAGTCAACCATTTTGCTCTAGTGTTCCAAGCATTGTGTATTTTGCAACAATACCATTCTCTCATAAAAATAAGGAGAAAGCACTATGATGTTGGCCCAATTAGGTAAATCTACCATAATATTCACCACCTCTATCGGACCTTACACTTTTAATTCTCTAGTTAAGTTGATTTTCAACCTACGCTTTATAGATTTTGAAAACATTTAGTGCTTCAGACTTTTCACGAATAAGATACACATAAGAATACCTTGAAAAGTCATCAATAAACGTAATCAAGTACTTGTGTCCATTGATAGTTGGAGTAGGATAATGTCCCCAAATGTCAATATGGGTACTTTCTAACAATTCAGTAGCCCTTGAGGCACCCTTTTTCTTAATCTTAGTGTATTTTTCCCTTGATGCATTCAACACAAATGTTAACTCAATTCCATCTTTCACAAAACGTTCCATCCTTTCTCTTGAAATGTGACCTAATCTCTTATGCCACTGATGAGTGCCCAAAACACTCATCATATACCCGCATGTGAGCACGTTTTCAGTTCATTTCATCTAGTAATAAGTGCGATTATCGTCGTATATTTGATACTTGGCTTTTTGTGCATTTTAGGGGAAACATGCGTGATTTGGAGGTCGTGGTGAGATTCAAGAGGAGATCGAGGAAAATCAAATCAACTTTGCGACGTCCCAACGTTGAGGTCGTGATGATCGTGCAAACTTACATCGCCCAACGTCGCGACGTCACGGACTCTCCCAAATGATAATTTTGGGACATAAAAAAATAAGAACGAAAAAAACTGGGGAACTGGGATCTAGACTCGAGAAGGCATAAAGGAAGATTCGAGATCGTGGTAATCCCCAGACTTGTATTTTCTTTCTCAAACTCCTAATGATTAAAACCGAATGATTGTAATGAGAAAATTATGTTCTAACTTATTTCGTGTGGTTTTCATTGTATTCTCGTTATATTCATAATGGATTAGTTTTTAAATTCTACTTTATTCAAGTATATATATAGATTTCGACATCGACTTGCTATATTTCGTTAATTACCTACATGGTGGTGTTTGGCCAACACCAACTTGCTTTTGCCGGGAATCTAAGATCAAGAGATAAAGTTTTCCAGGGATCCGGGTAGAGTGACACACAATCAATCGGAGAGTAGAGATCTCAGTTTAGGATGTGGTGATTGGGTTTAACCATAGCGTCTCGGAGTCGGGTTGAGGGCGAGATGCGATCAGCCTCTTTGGCGGAGATAGGCGAATATACCGAGAGGATATCGTGAAACGCGATCAACACGGCCGGTCGCGCCGCCGTTGTACAATGAATAACGAGATTTTACGGAGTGATAATCCATTGAATATGGTAGGAAAGCCAAAACCACAGTCTTCGTTAGTTGAACTAATAGCATTTAGGTAAAGTGTCATTATATTAGTATTAATTCGCACTCAAGTTTGAGATCCGGATAATACTCTAGAGCGATTCCATTCAACCCACTTCTCTTACGTGGGAATGACAAACTAGCGGCTATATTTTATTAGCTTCGATGTGTATACTTGCACGTGACTACGTTTTATACTAATTTACCGCCTTGACTTGAGTCAAGTTTTGGCTTGTTCAGGAGAAAGTTTTGTGTTGATATTCATAATAGTGCACTTAGATATTACTCTGGAATTTTTTCTTTTCATTTTATTTTGTTTATACAAGTGCTCGTAATTTGGTCTTTGTGCGTGTGATTATAGTGAACGTTATTGTGAGTGTATGCGAAGACGGGGTCAAGTTGAACTCCTTTCGTTCAATCCTGAACCAGAAAGAACCTTAAACCGATTACCGAAGAGAATAAAAGCACATCAAAAGAGATCTGTAATCATGTGCGAGAACAATGAAGGGCAGATCAAGGCGAGAAGAAAGCGGCGACAAGATTCGAGAATGGGAATAATGGTAGGAGTATGCCCTAGGCCATTTATACAACCGAGATGATCCATTTATTGCTAGAGGAGTTCGCTTTTACACCGCCTACGGTTGTTCGGTTTGCCATCCGAGACACCCTGCAGCTAGGTAACGAATGCTTTAGAACATTCGGTTCCATGGTGCACCAAGTGAGAACGAACACGCATTTGTGACTTCATTGAAGTATGCGACACCATCAAATACAATGGAGTGATAGAAGAAGCACTAAGACTAGGATTGTTCTCGCTCCCATTGGGTGATAGAGCTAAACACTGGTTGACAAACCAACCACCAGATTTCGTTATCTCATGGAATGATTTGGTGTAGAAATTCACGATCTTTCTACCCTCAAGGTGCCTGACTGGTGCGAGATTAACACGTTTAGACAATTGGGGGAGGAGAACTTAGCTGAGGCCTGGGAGAATTCCATGAGCTGATTCTGAGAGGTGCCCATGTAAGGCTAACTAGATGGATGCAAGTCTACACCTTTACAACCCGGTTTGAGTGACTCTCTTAGAAACATTAATAAGAAATGCCGCAAGGTGCATTGATGAAGAAGACCTGAATCAAGCATGGAATCTGGGGACATGGCTACTAGTAGCTAATGGCCTAGGGAAGAGGATGATCTGGGAAGCAGTGGGAGGTGTAGACACAGAGGTCCTGAGCAATTTGGTAAGTCATGTCGCCTGACTCACCAAGGACTACAAAAGGAAACGGTGTTGTAGAAATGCTATTGGCTTAACCACTTGGGAGATATGCGAATCATGTGGGGGAAAGCACGGTACCACAAAATGCCAGTTGGGTCAGATGACAGTAGAATAGGCACAATATATGTCAAGATTTAACCGAGAATCCCGACAACGGTCGAGTATGGGTGTAACCTGCTCCGAGAATCAGAACTAGCAGGTCGAGGATGGCAGAACAATCAAAACAATCAAAACTATGGATGGAGGAACAATCATAATAGTATGCCACCTCCCCAAGTGAGCAAACTGCAAGGAGAGAAAAAAGTGGATTTGGAAGAAGCACTAGCTCAAATGCTTACTTCTCATACAATCTTTGTGAATGAAACAAAGGCAACTATCACGAATCGGTCGACCAATGAATGTCGAGACACGATTGGCTCTCGCTGAGGTCAAATGGGCCAAATGGCTACAATCTATTGACCGAGGCGACAAGGGCAACGGCAAGCAATTCGAATAAACCCGGGGTGAAGGTAAGGAACATGTTACGATTATCACGTTAGAAAGTGGTGAAATATTGCGCGGGGAACAACTGCAATATTTTTGAAAGGCGGGGTGATGGGACGGGATCGAAACGGCGGAGATCAGAGCAAGGGATGGCTGAGGAAGCTGTGGGATGTGGAGGAGGCAGAAATGGGTACCGGTTGAATACTGCACGGATCCTGCTCTGAGTGTTTGGGAAGAATAAGCTAAGTAGTTTGCAAATTCATAGATAAGTGTTTAAAGCGCATATCAACATTCCATTCGCGGATGCATTAGAATAGATGCCCGACTATGTTAATTCATGAATATACTATCAAAAAGGAAAAGAAGGTTATCGAAATTTAAGGCACGGTGAATCTCTTGCGAGGTGCGGTGCGCTATACTTAGTACCCTGAGTTTGAAGGATCTGGCTGACTTCACAATCCCACATAAGATAGGGAACTCGATCTTGACCACATGGAGCAATATTAATACCCATATTAGATTATCCATGTTTGACGAAATTTTTGAAGGTTAGGTGAAGCTAGACCTAATGCGGTAGATGTAGCTAACGAGATAGATCATTGAAAACATCCTCGGTGTGGCGCCCCCGAGCGCCGAGGGTGTGGCGCCCCCCCGAGCCGGGTGATAGTTGACTACCCGTCGACTGCGGAAAAATCATGATCTCGTATTGCGAATCCGCTGCACAGTAAAAATGGCCTGCGGGCCCATAAACCCAATCTTCAATCAAAATATGCGCCACATTATGTTCGATGGTCGAGGACATAACATTTTCTCTTATCTGAAACACATATTAAAATTACAATTCTAATACATGTTAAACCAAAAACCATCAAAATCACAACCCGGCTTTTCAAAATGGAGTCTCTAAATGGTGGAGTCTTCTCGAGGCAGCTCACTGTACCTAAAAAATATTCTCCGACCAATTGAGCTATCGCGATAGTGGAATCACCCAAATGGTTGCTCTCCACTAGTGTATCGTGCTCAATTTAAACACACGCTCAGAGAAGTAAATACGTGATCCTACTTGAATGTCTAAATGCCCGTTCCCATGTCTCGAGTCCTCATCGACTCCCTCACCTAAGCCATGTATGAGAAAACATCATTTTCAAAACAAAACTTGTTCTTGAAAATACACTACCGAGATTTGGTAAAAAGATGGGACTACCCTCCAAGGTGAATGTGTTGGAGAACTCATCGAAATGATCTGTTGGACTGTCTCCCAACCCCATTCTCCGGAAAATCATCCTGTGAAATTCCTTTCGCAATCATGTTCGTTTTTCAGAAAAACTCGTGTCATGCACTCACACCTAATTTCTAGGTTACCCGGTGCACATGAAATGCATTATGCCATTTCAACCATTTTTATACCAATAAATAATATGCATATATTCTCGATTTTACAATCACACTACGTTGGCCAATTCAGCAATATCAACCATCTACTGAGAATTAATACACTTGAGCAAATCACAATCTCATCTCGATGGCACACACACACGATTATATTCCATATAATTGTGACATCATGTTTTACCTCAAGCATTAACCTATTAATTTCTTTGATCAACCAACTCCCAAAGAAGTAGCTCACCCGAGCAATTCGCGATATCATCTTGAATGACCTACGAAACCTGATTATATATTCCATATATAATTGTGACCTACATCATATACCTGATTCATGCATTAACCTACCTTTTCCACATAACACAAGCCATTCTATTCAAACAAATATCATACACACCACACATGGACGTTTTTTGTCCAATTCACACAAACTCGGGACTATTTTTAACAGTCCAAAAACAAAGCAAGTGGGTTGTCCATGGGCAGCCCACTCATCAAACATTTGTTCCACCTTTTGAAACCGATTTCCCCGGCCATTTCAGGCCTCCTACACACCAAAGCATAATTTATTGAATAAATTATGATCCAAGGCTCCCAAACAAATTCCACACACACCGTCACTCGACCTAGCTCACACCCGCCTAAAATTTTCACACTCTGCCCAAGACTGGGAACGTATCAAATCCGCCACTCACAAACTTCAAACCAACACAAACATCACAGCACTTAAAACAAAGTGTAACTCAAGTAGGATAAACCCTCACCTCATGGAGTTTGTCGAACTCAAAACCGGCAACCCGCGGGCGTCTCTCCTCTCCACGTAGAATGACTTCCTTCGCCCGGGCGTGAACCGCACGATCCAATCAGCCTCGGATCTTAGAGAGAGAAGTGGCACCTTCTCTAAAAACTAAAAACCAGCTCTTAAACTCCCTTTTCCTCCCGTGCATCGTTGTCTCCATTTTCCCCTTGAAGATCACGGTCATTATTTTGTCTTTACTATCATTAAGAATTCCAAAAATGTCATCCATGTCCCTTTTCTTGGATTTTGACACGTGGCACAATCTCGGTCGTCCGTTTCCATCATCTCTCTACTCATGCAACATGTGTCACAAGAGTACATGTTATATGTGACTTTTTTCACATCAAATTTCGTTTTACGACACCCAATACTCGGTACCTCGAAAAACGTGTAAATTCCGACTATCTAGGAATTCGACAAAATTTGACATTTTAGCTAGATTTCGAGAGACGATCTAACCTGAAATTCAAGCCATCCGAGATCTAGAAAATTTCTGATTTTTAAATAAAAATTACGATTTATGCCATTTTCGAGAAAAATTGGATTTTCTGCTCTACACTAGGAGTGATAGAAGATGCTCAGAAGGTAGACAAGTTTATCTCCCTAGCTGATTTTATAGTGTTAGACATGAAGGAAGATAAAGAGATACCCATCATACTAGGCAGACCAAATCTAGCAACTGGCAGGGCTATGATTGATGTGTAGAAGGGAAAACTGAAACTAAGAGTGCAGGATGATGAGGTCGGATTTAGTGTATTCAATGAGGTAAGGCATCAAATGGAGAGCGATGCATGTTTTATGATAGAGGCAGTGGAGACTATAGTGCCTAGCCAAAGTGGTTTGACCGACTTTCGAGGCTAAATTTCTGTGTAGAATGCCACAGAATCCAAGCGGTAAGAGGCCAAAGAGTATGCATGGATGAACCTCTTCTAGTCGAGAGAACACTGTAATTCAGTGCCTTCGGCTGCTTTGACCACTCACAATCGAGCAAAGCCACTCCTACCAATTGAGGTACGCTTATCTAGGGGAATCCTCAACCCTACTAGTTATCGTATCAGCATCTCTGACAGTAGTTGAAGAAGAGAAGCTCTTGAGAGTGCTTCGAGATCACAAGGATGTTATTGGGTGGTCTCTAGCTGATTTGAAAGGGATCCGCCCCTCCATGTGTATGCCTATTAGAGGATGGGCACAAAACTTCAGTGGAGGCTCAGAGGAGACTCCACCTGATGATGAAGGAAGTGGTAAGAAAAGAGGTATTGAAGTGGTTAGATGCAGGAGTAATCTACCCCATCTCAGATAGTTCGTGGGTAAGCCTAGTACAGGTAGTCCCAAAAAAGGAAGGGACCACAATGATAAGGATTGAGAATAACGCACTTGATGAGTCTTAAACTCATCTATTTTTAATCCATTTTTCTAGCATGTTTTTAACAGTTTTAAATCTATTTTTATGCCAAATTATGGAATATTCACCAACTTTGTGTTTTGCAGGTGTTAATTGAAAAATGAGAGAAAACAAGCAAATAAAAAAAAAAGGAAAATGAAATAGTCTCTGTTGCGACATAGTTTTCATATGTCGCAACACAAATTCAAGCATACCAAAAGAAGTATGTCGCAACCAGCAGCTATATGTCGCAACAAAGTCCAGGCTAAACTTCGGGTAGAAATAGAATCTTTGTCACGACAAAGAGTTCTATGTCGACATCAAGAAGAAGAATGAAAGAAGATCACAGGACAATCCTTAACTCACAATAACAATGATCAAGGAAAATATAAAAGGAGTTGTGCCACGATAATATTTCCTTTATCGCAACATAAAAGGCTAAAGACTAACAGGACGACATGTAACACTCGAACAGCAGCCCTAGCTTGTTTTCAACATGTTTAGGGTATTTCAGAAGCATAATCAATTTTTCACAATTTAATTCGAAAATATGGAAAGTTAGAAACCCGAAAATTTTATACAACTGAAGGACAAAATCATAAATTGTCCAAAAAGGGGCATCAAAGACATGGATTAATAGGATTAGAGGTCAAAGTATAAATAATAAGAATTGTAGTGTAATTAATGGAAGTTGGAGGACTAAAAGGCAAATATGAAAAACTTTCACTATAAATAGAGGAGGAGACCAAAAATGGATTATTTTTTGTCTCCAAACAAGGCTTACGAGAAGGAGAGGAAGAGGAAGGAGAGGAAGAGGAAGGAGAAGAAGAGGAAGAAAGGGGGGAAATCAAGCCAAGGTATGGATTCTTATATGGATACATGACTTTGGTATGGACCTGTAGGGATTTGGGTGTGATTTTGTACATGAATTCATTGATATGATTGCTGTGGTTTTCTCAAGATTAAATTTGTTCCCTTCTAGTGGTCGTTAGGAAGACATCCTAACTCTAGATTTAAGGGAAGCTCGCTGAAAATCCCTAGTTGAAAATGTTTAGATATGAATCCTCTCACAATTCCAAGGTTTTGTAGAATCGGGTGAACTCGGGTATGAATCTCAGATTCTTGATTAATTAAAAGTGCACTGCGGGAGGGATTTATGTTGATTTGATGAGGAGTGAAATAGAAGTGAATTGTGGAAGAAAAGTGCATGAAAATGGTGAAATCACTCATTTCGGGCACCAAGACCTGCACGAGACACCTTTGAACCTATACCTAAGACAAGCGATGCAAGAGTTAAACTGCACTCTGGCACAAATTTCTAGACCTCAGACGCAGATGTACCTCCAAATCGAACCCGCACTCCTGCACAGTCGTAGTCATCAAGACAGGTGTGGTCCCTCGTAGCCTCTGCTTTTGGGCTATTTTTGCTTATTTAAGCTAAAATATGCATTCCGAAAGTATAGAAAATGATGAAATTAAGTGAGAAATCTACCGTACCTCGGCGAGTTTGATGGGAGCAAAGTTCATGCCCCGATAATAAGATAGGAAGTTTCTGAACACATACAATTGTAGGAATGCCTAAGACTAAGTATTAAATGACACGGCACTTTTGTCACGATGTGGGCAAGCACGTCCCTGATTGGCACTTCAAGACTGACAAGGTCCAAGACTCGACAGGCACTGCACTCGCTAGTGCCACTCAAGACTCGTCTCGCTGCCACGACACTCGTCTGCTAGTACTACTTCACACTCTTGTCCTAATTAGTGCTATGGCACTCTTATTCCTAATCAAGAATCTCAAGCCAGGTTAATTTAAGACTTCCAGATCAGATAAGATCTTCTGGATACTTATTGTGCTGTGTCTTACACTTTTATTATCACTGGTCTAGGTATTCTCATAGTTATATGATAATAACCTGGATAATGAATAAGAGGAAACAAATGTGTATCGTTCTTATCTGTAATACCAGCATTAATAAGAATAAGCTCTCAGAATTCTACTAGAGACCCTAATAAAAAATAAGTTTGTTAAGTATAAGTCTAGAATACAAATAAGCTCTGTAACTCCTACGGGAGACCTGAATAAACATAAGTCCGTTATAAGCATAAGTTCTGAATAAGAATAAGCTCTAGGACTTACTTCGAGATCCGAATAAGTACATAAGTCTGTTATAAAGCATAAGTACTTGTATAAGTCTATGATATGAATGCATGAAATTTCTGATATCTGTTATTGTTATATGCTGAACATAAATGTGTACATGCATATTACATATGTTTCCCACTAAGTGTAAAGCTTAGCACGGGTTTTTAATCCGTGTAGGTACAGGAGAGGATGTCCGAGAACTTTCGCATCCTACAGGGCCAACACACGAGTAGGGGTTCATCATCAGAGGTTCCGCCTCCGATCGCATCAGAATGTATAGTTTTTGAACATGTAAATGGGACTCAAGATCGTACATATGACACTCCGTAAAATCACTATGGCGGTAGTTTTATTGGACTTCAGATATGATATGTTGATATAGTTATAAGAATCTCGGTTACACCAATGTCCAAAAGTAAGTAAAGAGTCCCAAAGATATGGTCTCGCACTCGAACTTCGCTCGATCCGCCAATCTGCCTGACCAGAATCTGGTGTGACATATGAACTCTATCGCGACATAAGACAGCTCTGTCGAGATAGAAAATGATAAGAATATAACACAAGTCAGCTGAGACAAGTGTTTTTATGTTGCGACAAAGTTTTTATCATCAAGTCAGCTCAAGGAGAAATTTCTATCGCAACAAAGATTATTTCTGTTGTGACAAACAAAATATGAAGGAGGTGAATTCTCTGTCGTGATAAGGAGTTGAAGAGCAACACAAGAGGAATGGTGACAAAGAAATTCATGTTGTGACATAGTAAAGAACTGAAGGCAGAATCCCTGTCACGACAAAGAAATTTTCTATCACGACAAAGAAATTTTCTATCGTGACAATAAAAGCTATGGAATGATAGAATTATGTCGCAACAAAATAAAATTAGGCCACGACAGAAATTGAAGGAGAATTAAGATTAGCCAAGTCAAGCGTGTCGCAACAAAGACTTCTATGTCGCAGCAAACAGTTCAGCGAGTGACAAGAATCAGAGAAGAAAAGCCTATCGTGACCAAGGAGTTTCGTCACACATAAATCAAGTAAGGACTCCTAAAAATCTTGTTACAGAGAAAATCGTCAGAACAGAGTTGATACGCCAGAATCAAAAGAAAATGTTTGTCACAACAAGGAAAATTATGTCGCGACATATTCCAGAAGCAAAAGCGATTACGAGAAGCCGGGTTGTAAACGGCTCGTGTCAGGACATAAGGCATTCCCGCTTTCTCGACAAAGAACAAGATTGCTACACAAATTTTTTTTGCGACATTATCAAAGTCTGTCGCGATAGAATCCAAGAAAGAGCTCGTAGAACAAGCTCGCAATGTAAGACTCCGTGATCCTACAACAACAAAGCCAATGACAAAGATCGAAAAACTTCGTCGTACGTAACTTTCTATGTCGCGATGTGAAAGTGACCAATTCGGGGCTCGCACTCGGGGATCCACAACGCAATTAATGAAGTGTGGCCCAACATTGGAAAGTCTATAAATAAACGCATCTAGGGCACTGTGCACAACTTTCGCAACTCCAAGACGTCTAGGTAGTTGAAGACTATTGTATATTTTATTTTTCTTTTATTTTTTTTTTCTTTTTAGTAGAGTTAGTTTCAATGTAGATTTTAGTTGGTATTCTTTTAGATTTCTGGATCTAGGTATTGAACTGAAGTGTAGCTTTGAGTTGGAATTTATTTATAAAATCATATTTCTCATTATTGTCTGATTTAAACGGAGGATGTGAAGTTTCTGGAGTTCATTTATTTCAGTTCGTTTATGATTTCAATGAATTTTCCTGATCAGTTAGTTACTAATATGAGTGAACCAGTTTTGAAAATTTGAGCTCTTTGGAAATGGGTCAATGTTGATAGTCATTTTTATGCACAAGGTGGAAGAATGCCTTAATTAGAATTCTTGAATTTATTTTATTGGTATTTTTTTTAATTTATTTGTTCCCAGTACTAGTACCGTGTACCCAAGCAAGGTCCTATATCTTACTCTGATTTCCATGAGGCCCTCTACGTGACACAGAGATGGAGAATCCTGAGAGTATAGAGCGGTTCTTTGAGGGTATGGTAGACTAATACTAAGGAACTAATGAACTTTGATGGGTTACTCAGATAGATAACCAACTTACTCGCACTGGAGGATAGTCAGAATGAAGTATCAGTGTAATCACCCAGAGGTCTCTTCTCTTTTTGCTAATTGATTCTGATCTAGTGTTAGCAAAGATCTAATCAAGGAGATGGAAATTTTCATCATAAGTGAAGGATGAGGTGTCAAACAAATTGGAGAAGGCTTGCAATATCCTGTCTACAAGGGTAAGAATTCTCCATTTAAGATCCGGTAATAAGTAATCGGAAGGAAAATACTTTAAATCTTATAAAGAGGGTTACATACTACAAGTAACTGATTAGAATCATGTCTCATAAATGAATATGAACCTTTAATCAGTGAAAAGTATGGTTAAGGGAGAAATCCAAACTATACTACCATGCATCTTTAACAAACTCAGTTTTCCAATTTATGGTTGATCTATGAATCGATAAGATGCAAAGATTGATTATTACTCATTGATCTATATCCAGCTTTGTCTCACTCAGTGAATTCTTAAACCCATTTTATTAAAAATTATTTTCATGTATATTAAGGAATTGAATCTAGGATTAAAATTCTTTTTGGGCCATCTCATCATCATAACAAAGAGAGTTCAAATAGTAATAATCTTGAGTAGTTAGTGGTAGTTAGTCTGATTTATCATCATTCCTCGCGGGAATGATATCCGGGACTTAAATATCCACTTATTACTTGTACGACCTATGCACTTGCAGTAATCAAGACCAACTCAATTTTTAATGAATACATTTTACAAAAAGAGCAAATCAATCTTTTCATCTACACAAGCATCTGGCTAACAAGTTTTTGGCGCCGTTATCGGGGACTGGATAGTTCTTGAGTGGCAGTACCAGAAGTTTGGCATACATTGATTGCATACATTTTACAAAAAGAGCAAATCAATCTTTTCATCTATACATCCGCTAACAAGTTTTGGCGCCGCACGGACTCGACACCTCTGGTGCGGCGCACTAAAAGTTCGCATACACCGACAGACTACGCTGTCCAGAATAAGTTTTCGCATCGTTGCCGGGATTAGCTATCAGCCCTTTGATAATAGTGTTATTAATTTTTATATATATATATATATATAATCAAGTATTAATGTAAAGATCAAGTACCTTCTTGAACAGTTATAGGGTGGAGAATCTGCATAGACTACCGGAAATTAAATAAGGAACCTAGAAAATATCATTTCCCACTTCTGTTCCTAGATCATATGCTAGATCAGCTGGTAGGGAATGAGTATTACTGTTTCTTGGATGGGTATTCGTGACAGACTTAGACCGACACCCCGATTTCCCGGTGGTCTCCGCCTAGTGAAGTCCCAATCGCATAACTCTAGGAAGATACTTGGTGGAACCCCCACCTTATCGGCTGAGTAACACCATGTATTAATTTAATACCCAATTATACATAAATATATATAAAACCCGCAACAATTATAAATGAGGTCTCGTAAAAGTTCGATACGAATATCAGAGCATTCTAAGAGTATTTGCAAATTTAGGGTTACAAATGAGATTAAATAGGTCCAACAAAACAAAGACAAATAGGTGGGATAGAGTAATCACAGCCTGCTCCGCAGACAGAGCGTTGTTGAACTGGCGCGAGGTGTAATCTCATGAAACATTCTCGACTCTGCAATGTAGATATTAAAACAATAAACGTGAGAAAAGAATCTCGAGCGGCATAATTTATATGGAAAAATAATGTTTTTATTTTAGAAAATTCCTTCTCTCAAGACCTACGCCCCTTTTCAGAATGCTCCCGCTTAGCAAACGTTTCATAAAACCCAACTTTACCAAAGCCCAACAATATGAAGTCATGCTCAAAAAATTTGACCGACATCATTTTCAAGAACCTTAAAATCGGAATCTATTTCACAACATACAATTGAGCATAAATATATGTAACCATCATGTCGTAAAAATAACCATGAAAATACCACAACTATAAATATGGAAAAGCTTATTCTTAATCAGAGACCAACAATGTACCGTACAAATATCCTTTATAAACCGTATTATATACCCATCACATACCATCGGGTAAACCCGACTCACCTATTATCGTGAATACCAACCGCCCAGAATCCGACCTCACTAATCGTGGAATTAATATATAACAAATCTCTCTCGACATCGTGGCATACCACCGTCGGTAACTCGACCTCACGACCGTGGAAATAATATATAACTAAACTCACGACATCGGCATACCAACCGCCTGGTGAATCCACCTCACGACCGTGTAATTATATAACAAATCTCACGACATCGCGGGCATACCAACCGTCTGCGAATCTCGACCTCACGACCGTGGAAATAATATATAACTAAACTCACGACATCGCAGACACCAACCGCCTAATCCACCTCACGACCGTGTAATTAATATATAACAAATCTCACGACATCGTGGCATACCAACCGTCGGAATCCGACCTCACGACCGTGGAAATAATATATAACTAAACCTCACGATATCGCAGTATACCAACCGTCTGTGAACTGGACCCCACGACCGTGGAATTAATATATATATTCGTGATTTTTACCACAAGTACTTTCCAAACGACACTCAGATCATACCATTTCACAAGACCTCAAATCTCTTTCTTAAAAACAAATGAGAGTTTTCACAACAAGAAACTTCAATCCACGCACTGAAATGTCATTCAAATACCACGACTCATCCAGAACTCAAGAAACTTTCAAATAGTTAAAATATTGACAAAACTCATGAAATGATAACTGTTTTATATGAGACCGATAATCACATTTGCATGCAACCAACCATTTTATCAAAAACAAGATATATGTAAAATATTTAATCACCATAGATATATCACCATCATATCCCAAATCATTTAAAACATATAAACCACTCACACATCCATGGTGAACACTGTGGAAACTTCAAAATATTTACAATGTTGACAAAATTCACATGAAATGATAACTGCTTTTATAAAAACGATATTTTCATTTATAACACAACCCACCGTCCGAATAAATAGTTTATATATGAAATAACTAACCGCAAAATATATATCATAATAATACCCCAAAACATTCTAAAAAACAAGTAGACCACTCACGTACTATAGACGCCACCTCGTTCCCTCAGACGTCTCGCCCGACGCGAAGGTTCATTATAAATAAAATATCACTTAGGCTCCAATAATCGAACCAACAACACGTGGGAAGCCTTATCAGAATAGTTTTTAGAACTATGAAATCATCCTAATCGATCACAGTCCACTACACACGGCTCCCATAAATTTGCACTCCAAAATTGGGGCTTTTCACCCGAGCCAATTTCGAAATCAATCATCTAATAATCCCTAAAAAACATCCAATTTCACTAATACAACTTCACTTTGTCAAATTAACTAATCTAAGACTCTATTTCACCCGACTTCTCAGAATAATCGAAACAACCTAAAATCTAAACCCAACCAAACGATGTCCAAAATATACAAACCACATATCAATGGAAAGCCTAAGAGACCGTGAACTCATTGGTACCATTACCTTGGTCCAACAACGTGGTGGCCTGAAAACCCGATCTAAGCTTCACGATTTTGTTTTCGTTGTAACTCCAAACGGTGTGAACTGCGAAAAAGGGACCACGTGAGATGAGTTCTCGGGGAAGGTCCAAAATGGTGGAAAGGAGCTATAGGGTGGCCCGAGGCCTAAACTACAAACTCGATGAAAAATCGCAGGCAAAATTACCGTCTGCTCGCCGGCCAGATCTCACAAGGTCCTACGGCCGGGTCAGTCGTGGAAATTTTACGGCCGGCATCACCGGCTGTGGCGCACCTGGTGGTCCGGCGCGTACAGAATCCGCCGGTGGTGCCTCGTCTGTCCGATTCTCACCTACTACAGTGGCTACTCTACCAAAAGGTGTTCCCTATTGGGAGAGTTTTCTTAGGGTTTTGGGAGCTCGCGTTGTTTTGGGCTACTTGCCATTTGGTATCACAAGCTATGTTTATATAGGGCTCCAGTTGCTTTCGCAAAAATCCTGCATTAACTGACACCGATAAAGTGCTACTGTTGAACTTCTAATGGCCGTAACTTTTATCCGTAAGTCTACTTTCAGACGCTCCGCGCCTATGAACTCGTATCGACGAGGCCTACGAAATGGTGTCTTAGTTAACCTAAAACTATTCCTCCTCGAAAAAGTCAAACTTGGTCAACTTGGTCAAATTTGGTCAACTTGGTCAAACTTGGTCAAACTTGGTCAAACTTGGTCAAACTTGGTCAAACGCGTTTCAAACTTGTATTATTTGGTACGGGTCATTACAATTCGGGTTATAATTAGATCACTATATCACTGGAGGACCAAGAGAAAACAACATTTACGTGCCTGTATGGTACGTTTGTTGTGCGAATGCCCTTTCGTTATGTAACGATCGGATGTTTCCAACATGTATAATGGCCATATTCTCTATTACGGTCGAGAACAATTGAAGTATTCATGGATGATTTCTTCCGTATAAGGAAATCCTTTGATAATTATCCGAGAACCTTAGACATGCACCGATAAGATGTGAGGAACTAACTCAGGGCCGAATCGAAAAGTGTCACCATGGTGAAAGAAGGCATCAGACTAGGGCATCTGACTGTGAAAGCGGGAACGAGGTAGATAAAGCCAAGATTTCAAAAACAATAGAGAAAGCCACACCCCGCATTTTCAAGGAGTTGAATAAAGAACTGTGTCACGGATTCTATAAGAGATTCATAAAATATTTCTCCAAAATAGCTAAGCCCCCTGTCGAATCTACTTGTTCAAGGAGAGCCCTGAAGCTCATGATCATGTCTCAAAGCCGCTCTTGTTTCTGGAAAGAGAAATTGGTGATTTCCAGACTATCAGAGTAGTAACCTGGACCGAATTTCCTTTAAACTAATGTGGTGATGAAGACTACGCAAGAGGCAAGACGCAGTAAGTGGAAAGAACATTTCTGTGTTATCTATTATGCTTGTTTTAACATTGAATGATGCGCAACTAAACTATGCAACAATCCAAAAGAACTTTCGGGTTATCGTGGTTTCATGGTCACAAAAGTCCTACTGTGACTGATTGGTAACAGCAGTAATAATGCACACCAACACCGCAATGCAAAGTACTGATGACTAAGAAGGACGTAAAACTGAGACTGATAAGGTGGGTGTTATCGCTATGGAGTTTGACCAAGAAATGAAAAGATAAGAAAGGGACTAAATTCATTAGTCGACCATCTTCACGATCGAAGGGCCGAGTAAAGAAATCTCGCATCACCATGATTTCCCGATGAACAAATTTACCGACACATCGTGCCGCACTCGTTTACGGATTTGTGAACTACTTCGGTGGCAAGACTACTCCCACCAAAGTTTAGTTATCGTTAAGAAGAGATTTTTCGCACAAATGGGCTTAATCGCACGATGAGCCCATCATGGGCAAGCATCAGGCCGATAAGGTGTTAAGAAGATGTGTCCTAGAGGAGGAAATGGAAAGTATTCTAAGTCATTGCCACACTCTAGCATGTAGGGGGCACTTTGGGGGAAATAGAACAACTACAAAGGTACTTCAATCAAGATTCTATTGGCCCACCTTATTTAAAGATGCACACCAGTTTGTGTCTGGGGGATGGATTTTATGGATCTCTTTCCTTCATCTTTCAGCAACCTATACATTCTCTTAGCCGTAGATTACGTTTCTAAATGGGTGGAGGTCATACCTACCCGAACTAATGATGCCAAAGTGGTAGCAAGCTTTCTATGTGGTCATATATTCACCTGGTTCGAAACACATTTTTGTAACAAACTTGTTGACAACGTGTTAAGAAAATATGGTGTCCGGCATTGGACCGCACTTGCATATCTCCCACAAACTGATGGCTAAGTAGAAGTGTCAAACAAAGAAATCAAATCTATCTTAGAGAAAACGGTCAATAACTCGAAGAAATATTGGGCGAAAAAGATAGATGATGCGCTCTGGGCATATAGAACAGCGTTCAAGACACCATTGGGAATATCGCCATTTAGGCTAGTGATTGGGAAAGCGCAAGGCCACTTGCCCGTGGGAATCTGAACATGTAGCATACAAAACTAGGCGCTTGAATATGGAGGGAGGCATATGAGCGAGAAACGCATAATGCAGCCGCTGAATTAGAAGAAAGCCGCAATGAGGCGACAGAACACGGGGTGGCTAAGATATGTTAAAAGACGAAAGCCCTGCATGATAAGCATATTGTAAGGAAAGAGTTTGAGCCGGGTCAACCGGTCATCCTATTTAACTCTCAACTCAAGCTCTTCCCAAGGAAATTAAAGTCAAGGTGGTCAGGACCATTTACTGTGACTCAGGTTTTTTCGTATGGAGGAGCATAAATTATGCACCCAGAGAAAGAGAGCTTTAAAGTTAACGACAAACGACAGTCGACTTGGGGCTGGGGTTTCATGCAAAAGGCAGGCCATAAATCTTGGAAGCACACCAAAATAGTGCTGCATGGAGTTCGTAGCCCTCGTAGTCTCGAGAACATTGAGATTTAGAGTTTTGAGCTAATCCATTATTAAACAAAGCGCTCCTTGGGAGGCAACCCAAGCATTTTCAAGTTTTTCCTTCATTAGTGTAGCTTTCCATATGTTTGTTTATTTTAGCGATGAAAATTTTCTCGGAGATCATAACTTATGTGTGTTATTCTGTTCTCAGACTCCGAGATCAAAGCGGCAATAGAGAGGTAGCTTAGGTAACTGAAACTAGGGTTGGATAATGATCATAACCTAAAAAAGTGGGAGTGCTCTTAAACTTAAAAACGTGTTTATAAAATAGTGAGTTTCTTCTTTATAACGTCACGACGTTGTGGAAAAAATGAAATCTTAACTCTTTGTAACGTCGCGACGTTGGTAACTCAGATTTGGAGTTAAGACGGAACCGCCACGACGTCAGGATCCCAACGCCGCAACGCTGAAAATTGCCCCTGTAAATCTGTGACATCTGATCTCAAACATCGCCACGAGACTCGATTCGAACATCACGACGTTGGAAATTTTAACTCTTTAGAACGAGTCGCAATCTTGGCCTGAACATCGCAACGTTGCCTTGTTTTTATGAACAGGAACGTTCATACTCTCACATCCGAAAACCTGAACAACCCTACTTATGATCTCCGATTTTCGCAGGTGCCCTGGCCAACCTTCACCCATCTTCGTCCCAACTAACCTTAGCACTCTCCAAGGCTCTAAGAATGTTCCTAAGTTCGAAAACCCTAAGACCCACTGTCATTTGGATACACTCCACACGCCTAGTCATTTCATGAGTTATGTCCGCATTTAATTTGTATTGCTATTTCAGTGGTCACAGGCTGTAGAAGGACCTTAGGAGTGGTTGGTGATCATAGAAGCCACAGGCTAGAGCCACAAACACCATCTCCCTTAGCGCACACCAAGTGTTTGTCCTTGCCTATGAGTTCTAGTGACTTATCAGTAACCGATGAGTGGCATCACAATAGGTGTTAGAAGCCAGAGTGATCTGGGCCTAGGACGTCCAACTCCTATCCCTATCAAGCGCCTCTCATGTCGAGCAAAAAGAAAAAATTGATCTTGAAAAGAAACCGGGTAAGTGAGGAGCCAACTCATGATTACGATCATGAGAAATTTGTCAATGGGAGCGCGGTTGAGGAAATCGGCCTCATCTTGAAGAATAGGTCCTTCATCAAGGAGAAGGGGTTTCACCAACCCGATGATTTCTTTCGCAAAACCATTGTGAACAAGGGATGGAGGGCACTTTGCCAACCTCTAATACCAGCTGCCACAAGTGTGGTACGAGAGTTTTACACCAATCTCGCATTCCACATACTAAAAAGTGTCCCAAAAGGTGGAGCGCCAGACTTCAAGCATGAAGTTTATCAATCGATACTATAACCTAGAACCAAGAACCTGGAGGTCAGATATTCACGAGCAAACCCAACTATCCCCCGAGGTCCTTAGGATGTCAATTCTATCCGCAAGGTGAGTGGAACTACTCAATGAAGGCCACGTCATAGCACTTCATGCCAAACACTCGCCTAAATTCCTAAGGTACGCATCACTTCATCACATCGCCCTCATCCCAATCTACTCAATGTGTGTGAAGTGACAAAACCAAGAGAGCACCCACAACTGCGCTATTGTTATTCAGTGACATTCCATTTGATGTCGAAGGTTATGAGGATGAAACTTTTGGCAACAAAGATGCAAGATGAATCTCGAGCACCCCTTCCTTATCTACGTCCTATGCAAGCAAGTCATGCCCTAGAGGATAATGAGGCTGATACACCACCACGCAATTATGGTTAAGAAAGATAAATCTGTACCAAGGCCGAGGAGGTGTAATGATTCGAGCAATGAGCCCTCCTCGATGAGGGATGACCTTTAGAGCATACCGGCCTAGGCTCGGGGTACCCGCAGAAGACAGGCCCGGGCAATCATCCACCCAACCCCACCACCACATGTACCTATTCCTAAGAGATCTGGGCCACCCTTCCACTACACCGGGAGGCCAAGCACAGACCTCACCGCCCGATTTGATGCGACAGACGAGACCTGCGAGCACCGTGTCACCATCACCCAAAGACACGGATGCACTGTGTGGCAACATGCGCGACAACCATGCACAAACCAGCACCATCCTTAGTAACTAACAGTCCATCTAGGAGCAACTTGCCTAGCCTCGCTCTTCCGGCGCCATTCCACTCACCACCATAGTGATCCGCCGAGCGATCACCGCGGAGCTCACTCCACCCTCTCTTCGCGGCCCTATCGACATCGAGGACACCGGCCCACTCTTGCTCGGGGTATGGGTGATCGGGCTTTTTTTTTTTTTGTGCTTCTCGTTTATTTTGGTTTTTTGTTTTAGGTCAGTTTTAAGATAAATAAGCTGTATTAGGTGTTCAAGGTGCAAGTATTTATGTTCTTATATTCGGGGTTTTACTTGTTCACGTGTTTTAGGTTGTTTTCGCAGCATTTGCATGTTTTAGGCATGTTTTAGGTATTGTGTGTGAGTGGATGTCACGCTCACGAATGGGAGGTTAATTTGAGTCAAAATTTTTAAAAGACTGGCAGAGAATGAAAAGGAATCTTAGGTTGTTACATAATCTCGAATAAGGTGTTAGAAAGGTCAAGTGACTTAGTTTAGTCACCCCTTATGGGTTTCAAGAAGCCATTTCCCAAGTAGTTCACAAGACGCACACATGTGATCTCTAGGGTGGATACCTCAAGGTCTCTGACCTGCTCACAAGAATCTACCTAGCCTCGAGGGTTTCTAAACCGCCAAGTGATGGGGCACCTTTGAAAGAGGGATTGCCATCGAGCCTCAAATGAAAAAAAAAAAGACATGTGTGAATGTAATAAGTGGATTGTCTAATCGTAATCCCACAAATTTAGTATAAGCCTTTCAAAGCCTAATGCTCAGCCAACCCGTCAGGAGCCATCGACTTCAATCATACCACGATAGAGGATGGACCATTCCACGCCTAGTGGCTTTAGGTTTGGTTGAATGTTCGGGGTGAAGTTCGAGGGGAACTAAATGCCCGGTGCCCTTAACCAACTGGTAAGGAGTCACCAATGAATCCCCGCTATAGGGACACTCAGCTAAAACTTATAGGCACTAGAGTTCTTTCATGCTTAGGTAGTATGTAAATGAAAAGGGGTGCGTTCTTATCCTTATGTGGTTGGAGTCTTTCAAATAAGTGAGTGGACTTCAAGTTTGGGGGTACTGGAACCGAGGTATATGTTGGAGATCATGAAACAATTACACATAGATTTATGGGAAAGGTCACGAGAACACGGGGTTGGAGTTGCTTAGCTAACCCGACCTTGCTTAGCTATGATTCTTAGAAAGTTGCACAACTCTAAGGATTCCGAGATTTTAGAAGATAAAGGCCCTGGATTGGGTGCATTTGGTTCATTTCGCCTCCGTCATGCTTTTCGTGTACATCACACTCATGCTCCGAGGCGTTTTAAAGGTGTCAATTTTCACGCATAATAAGAAAGAGGAGTCTGTTTCTTGCTTGGGGACAAGCAAGAAGCTAAGTTTGGGGGTGTGATGAGTGCTTAAAACACTCATCATATACCCGCGTGTGAGCATGTTTTCGATTCATTTCATCTGATAATAAGTGTGTTTATCATCGTATATCTGATACTCGCCTTTTTGTACATTTCAGGTGAAAAATGTGGCATTTGGAGGCTGTGGTGGAGATTTAAAGAGGAGATTGGAGGAGAGCTTAGCCTCAACGTCACGACGTTCTCACGTCGCGACGTCATGCAGCCTACATCAGCCAATGTTGCGACGTCGCGACGTCTCTAGGACTCTCCCAGCAAGAATTTTTAAATATATAAAAAAAAAAAAAAAGAACGCGGGACGAGACGGAGAAGACGACAGAGGAAGATTCGAGAGATCGTGTAATCCTTGCACTTGTATTTTCTTTCTCAAACTCCTATTGATTAAAAATCGAATGATTGTAATGAGCAAAATGATGTTCTAACTTTATTTTCTAGGGTTTTGCTGTATTCTTGTTATATTCATATGGATTAGTTTTTAATTCAATTTATTCAGTATATATATAGATTTGATATTGACTGGCTCTATTTCCTGTTAATTACCTACATGGTGGTGTTTGGCCAACACTAACTTGCTTTTGCAGGGAATCTAAGATAGAGAGATAAAATTTTCCGGGATCCGTAGAGACATGCGTGTCAATCTGAGAGTGTAGATCTCCTAAGCCGAATGTGGCGACTGGGTTTTAACCATTTAAGCCGCCTGAGTCGAGTCGGTAGAGATGCAATCAACCTTATTGGTGAGATAGGCAAATATACCTTGAGAGAGAATATCTCATAGGCACGATCAACCTACCAGTGTATATCCGTTAATATAATGAATAACATATTTTACACATATGATAATCCATTTAATATGGCAAGGAAAGGCAAAACCCTAGTCTTCGTTAGTTGAAATAAAAACTCGTTTAGGATCAAAGTGTCATTATATTAGTAGTAATTCACTCAAGTTTGAGATCCAGATAATACTCGCGAGTCGACCCTAAGATTCAACACACTTCTCTCAGGAACGACACTTGATCACTGCTATATTACGTGAACCTCGACGTATACTTGCACGTATGAGCCTACGTTTTGTCTTGAAATGTGACCTAATCTCTTATGCCATAACATGGATGAATTTTCATTCACTCGATTTCATTTTCTAGAAGATTCCTGCACATGATAGGATAAAAGAGATTACGAGTATTTGTAATCTAAATTCAAAGAATAAAGATTACCATGTAAAGTATTAGTGTGACGCCCCAAAATCCAAGGGTCCATTGATCACCCATCAACCCGTCGAAAGCCTATGGATATTGTGTAACTCGATACCACACCGTTGTGTCCCATTTATCAAGATCCATAATTTAACAAAAATCGGACATAGTCTTCTTTGTACGGGGAGCTCTATCCAAAATCTAACATGTACAACAATATAATCACATGACCCATCCAAGGCCCAATATAATACAATGACCGCACCAGGTCCATTTATGAGTAAAAAAATGACCACATCGGGCCCATTTATCCACATTCATATAAAAACGTGTCATACTATATTAAAAACAGTCCATATGGGTTCAACACAACTCTTTACATATTGGTACATGACAAAAATAATTTGTTCCAAATTATTTTACAAAAGTAATTATAAAAGTTTCACACACGATTCTCTTTCACCTCGCGCCTGATGAGAACCGTCCATCTGAGCAAGTCCTCGCACCGGGAATGTTTTCTCAGATAGCGAGCCACCCAAAGAGGAAGAATTCCTGGCAGTAGCGCTACTCCCACCTAAGTGTACATGCAATGTTCACCTTCCACAATCACATCCATAATTTCAAGCAAGAATATGCAATCCTATATTGCAATTCTACATGTCATGCCACGAAATGAGATGAGACCCACTCATGCACCATACTCGAGTCTTTACCGACTCCTACCACCACACTATGCGATGCCCATGTGTGATAAACTATAATTGATGGATTACATCCAATGATCATTTTTTAAACCAAAATCATTTGTTTACAAACCAAAAACTTTTTGGATGTTAAACCTCGAATGATCATTTTATTTAAAAAAACCATGTGTCTTTTATAGGCAGCGAATTTTCGAGGTCCCATCGCAGGCTTCGCACGCCTTCCAACACTTTTTAGACTTTCACCGTTAGAGTGTCTAAACCAGTCCAAGTCTTTCACTTGAGGAAGTATCTAGCTCTTTTTGCTATTACCCGACACAAGTTTTTACCATTTCGTTCAACAGTGCGACTCTGTTGGACTTCGTCCAACGGTTGTGAGCATACTCATCAATCACCCATTGTGGTGTTGATCTCAACCATGCACTCACACCCATGAAATGCGATGTTTCCGTGCATATGCAATCTAGTGTACCATTGCATGTCAATGTCATGCCACATATGTAATGAATCTCATATGAACAATTTATCTCATACAATTAACCATATATCATGAACAATTATATTACATGCATATAATTTCCAAAACAACCATTCATTTCCATGTCACTATATAAGCATACATATATCAATATTCATCAAACACGCTTATCAAGCATACGTCATTGGTTACGTAATTATCCAACTGGACAAACATGTTCAACGGAATTTAAAATTTTTATCCCTTAACCCACCAAGGATCACATGCTTTTTAAAACCAAAAGGAAGGGTAAAACGAAACTTACATCTTGTAGATCGATTCGGCCAAGCCTTCAAAGTCTGGCGCTCGTTTATTCGGATCTTCAAAGGTGTTGCCTTTCTCTGGTGCTTACCACCCTCTACAAGTATCCACACACGAACAAATAATGAAACGATCTTGTTGAATGCTAGTTCGTATCTGCCTCTCAAAACGAAATTAGGGTCTCTCTGTTTTGGTTGTTCTTAGAGTAAAAGACGACCACTACAAAAAAATATATATGTCTCACATATATATATCTATACAAGTCTGCTAGGGTTTTTTTCAAAAACGAATTTTTTATTATTATATATTTAAAACTCTTTTAAATAATAACAATTTAAATTCAAATCCTTATCAGATAAGGAAACGAATTTATATTATTATATATTTAAAACTCTTTTAAATAAGAAAAATTTAAATTCAAATCCTTATCAGATAAGGAAACGAATTTATTTATATTATTATATATTTAAAACTCTTTTAAATATTAACAATTTAAATTCAAATCCTTATCAGATAAGGAAACGAATTTATATTATTATATATTTAAAACTCTTTTAAATAATAACAATTAATAAACTCTTATCGATAAGGAAACGAATTTATATTATTATATATTTAAAACTCTTTTTATTAAAAAACCTTTACAAATTATTTCTTTATCCAATAAGAAAATATAACAAATTAATTATTTGTTATAATTTAAATCACGAATTTAAACTTTCTCAAAATTAAATTTGAATTTAAATAACAACTAATTGTTATTTGTAATTTAAAATAATCTCATCATTTTAAATTACTACGTATAGCGAAACCATAAATCAAGTATATTTGCTCTAATACATGACCATATAGTTCAATTAACATTGGGCGTAGGCCTAAATCACATTTGATCCTACAAGTCATAAGTGGCCTCTAAAGAAGACATTACGACTACCCAAGTTAAATGAAAAGCCTATGATCCGAGACAACCTTAATATAGCTAATGACATAATCCTTTCGTCTTCATGATATCTTGATATAATATAAGGCATGGACAAAAGCCTCAACCTTTATATCGTTTCTATCTGACATTCGAAACTCAATTAGATCGACTAAACAAATGACATTGATCTCCATCAATTCATTTGAGCACTACCATGCATTTCTACCAATTGTCGAGGGACCCAGAGATATTCTTACAATAAGAGGGACAATTCCCATCTTAACGCCATATCTCACTACATAATTCTCATTATGTTCAAGTATAACCTTTATACCATCCGATTAAAGACAACGCTTGATTATATCAAACACAATATTCCTATGTTGAGAACTATAGCAATCTCTGTGTCAAAGGATTTAATGACACAACTATTAGAGATTAACTTATGACTTTGATCCATGTATTAATCTCAAGATTCGGTCCGTCCAATATTTGTTCTAACAAATAGATATAAATTTGATTTATCTCATACACATATTCATCCCATGAATATCAATCAAACTTATACTATCTTAATTCATTGTTATTCCCATAACAATAACCGATTAGGGACATTTAGAATAATTAATAATATTATTCAAGGACATTATATATAATAGACATGCAAATCATAATAATAAATTCTCATAAATGGTCAAAATACCATGTCCATACAATAGGCCTAGAGCACTATTACTAACAGTTATTACCAATCAAGTAATAACACCCTTCACCCTCAAGAAGGCCAATTGTGGCATGTATAATGCCCACGAAAACAACCCACACAAGCAGCCCCAAACCAGCTCTTGAATTGGCCACAAAACCGGCCAAACAAGCCTTTAAATCGACTACAAAATCTGCCAAACAAACAGTCTCTAAACACTTTTTGGAACATATTACACACAACCACAAATCAACACACAAAAACGGCCACAAAAGGGTGCAAAACGGCAATTAAAGTCGTTTTAAAACAAGCCAAACAACCCCTTAGGGCATCAATTAATAGTCCAGATAATTATTTTTAATTCCAAACAATCCCTAAACACTTTTTGGGACATATTACATACAACCACAAATCAACACACAAAACTGACCACAAACGGGCCATAAAACGGCAATTAAAGTTGTTTTAAAACAAGCCAAACAAGCCCTTAGGGCATCAATTAACAATTCGGATAATCCTTTATAATCAAAACAATCCTTAAACACTTTTTAGGACATATTACACACAACCACAAATCAACACACAAAATCGGCCACAAACGGGTCGTAGAATGAAATTAAAGTCGTTTTAACTCATGCCAAATAACCCCTTAGGGCAGAAAAAAGAGTCAAACAACTCCTAAGGGTGGAAATATAACCAAAACAGCCCTTATGGTGGAAATAAACCAAAGTAGGAAGAATCCCTACCTCTTGAAGCGTAGTAGCACGGGTGCAGTCTCCCCAGTTCAAATCCTGATTCTCAAATCTCCTCCTTTAGATCTTCAGTGAAATCTCTTCTTTTTAGTATATGTGTGTAGCCCTCGTCGAGTAAATGAATTTCACTTTTGGCTCAACAAATTCCGACCGACAGAACACAGGATCGAAGAGAGAAGCTTGAATGTTCTTTTTCTCTCCTCTCTCTCTCACGTAAAGAAGAAAACCAAGAAAAGAAAATGGGATATTTTGTCCCAAGCCTCTCACTTAAGTTTAAGTGAGTGGTTCACGTCGCGCCACGTGTCTGCGACCTGTCCGGTCCGTTTTTACCCCGAAACGATTTATTTCATCTCATTTTAAGTTCAAATTGTTTTCTATGAACTTTATCCAATTTCCAAGATTTTCTCAAAAATCCCGTTTTTTGAGGTTCACTAGATGCTCGTCGCCTCAAAAATCGTGAAAATCCGAGTGTCTCAGAATTTGTGACGCCCTAAACTTAGTATTGCCTCGCCGACAACCTCAATAACTCCACCGAATACTCATGGATGTCGTGCAACCCGACACCACTCACTAAATCGGTGTAGTCCCTTGCACGGGGAGCTCTACCCAAAATACAACATGTCCCAACATTTTACAAGGACTACACCGGGTCCATGTGCGATCGCCCATGCATCAATACTCACAAAATATATATCAACTATATAACAATAGTTCAAGAGTTATTACATTACTCTTAACCAAACATATATCAAAATTTAAAGTTTTAATACATGTTATACAAAATGAATACCAAAGCCATAGTCCGGCTTTCTTAAACGCGGCCTCAGTGAGCGTCAGTCCTCCTATACATTCCCGTGACCAAATAGTGATCCTTCGACAGTAGTGAGCAATGCCCGTGAGCGATAATTTCCCTACATGGGTTACTCTCCCCACCTAAGTGCACATGTCATGGTAAACAATCACACTCCAAGCAAATACATTATCTTACCAATGTCTGATGCCCAATCCCATGTCTTGAGTCATCACCCGACTTCACACATGCCTAAGCCAAATGCGAACAAAAATACGCTTTCAAAATAAGCGGCTTCGAAAAACTTACTACCGATCTCGATAAATATATCGGACTACCCTCCGAGCGAATTGTCGGATCATTTTTTCTCGAATACCATGGTCCGCCTCCGAGATGAATTGTTGGACCACTCTCCAAGGCAATTCTTCAAAAAATCTTCCTTGAAATTCCTTTCACAATCGTTTTCATTTTTCTTTTATTTTCCTTTATGTCATGCACTCACACCTACCATCTAGGGTGCCCTGGTGCATATGGAATACATTATGCCATTTCCAAAATATTCATGCTAATATATTTTTTCATGTATATTTTAACAAAATTAATTCACACAATTCATGTTATTCAATTCACAATCAATAACTGAAGGATCTCGACCCGGATTAACCTCATGAACCCGAGGGGACCTCCCGGCACTCCAATGGATATAGAAACTTTTCCTCAAAACAGTCAAATAAAATCCTATGGAGCGAACCCTTTATAATCCTTAACATATCTTAGTAAATAATGCGGAAGGCTGATAAAATTTGTTTTTTCTTTCTTTTTCAAACACTGGATTTTTTAGAAAAATCGTCAGAGTTTCCTCCTGTTTCTGACTTTCCCAAATTTACAAAACCTGCGAAAACATTTAAAAACACTTCTAATCTTTCAATCCTCAACTTCTCAACTTCCGTTTTAGGACTCCTCGTCCACAACCCAATCAAACACAATATATACACATATACATTTATTCACTTCAAATCATCAAAACATTCAAACTTTCTTCAATTCCATGCACATTTTTATCGAGTTTCGACTTGAGCCGACTTGCCGACCGCCACGTACTCGCCCACCGAGGATCAAAGCCCACGAGTTCCTTTTCAAAATATATACATCTATAATACATGACAAAATATTCAATATATACAATATGCAAAATGTATATACAATGCAATCACGCCGTCTTCAATGGCTCGACTCCACTCGCACGAGGGTACTCAACGGCACCCGTCTCGGTCCCAAATGTTTTTGAAACATACCTGAAAAGAATGAGCTAAAGGAGCCCAAAGTGAGGTACATTTCATTAAAATAATATTTCTGATATCGAAGAAATAAATACTTATACAATTAAAATCAATTTGTGCCTTAAACATTTTTATGCCTTAAACTTTCTTCTTTCTTTTATTTCTTCTTTTCCGATGGAACCTGTGGGATAAACACACACTCACGCTTCTGCACGACTATGAGGGATACCTCATTCCAAATATAAGCACTACGCTCACGAGAAACTCACGCTTGCATGCGCTCCGCCATAGCACTTTATCACGTGTAAGGACACCAGACACCTATTTCCCTCCTCGCTTAGTAACCTATACAACTTTACTCCCTCTAAATCCTTACACGCTAAAGTACCTCACCGATATCAACATAATTACCATATGGGGTTGTGGTAACCACGCAAACATTTCTTCCAAATACATTTATAAATCCATTTAAAACCTTTACTTTATCATTTATACATTTTTGCATTCTTCTTTACACAATTTTAAACTTCCATAATGCCTTAACATATGCATACATATATAAACATTTACATTAAACTTTTCATTTTAACATTAAAATCATTCACTCCTCTTCAAAATACATTTATAAATCCATTTAAACTTTTTACTTATCATTAAACACATATATATGCAAATATACTCTATGCATTTTAACACATTTTTAAACTTCCATAATGCCTTAACATATGCATACATATATAAACATTTAATATAAATACATATATTTAGGCAAAGTAAACATTTATACATTTACTACATTCTTATGGATATCCATATATAAACATTTATATTAATCTTTTCCTTTTTCACATTAAAATCATTTTCCTTTAAAACTCAATTTTCAAAATATTAGTTTTACACTCAGCTGCTTCACCACAACCCGCTTGGCCCCGGCCAAATTCTGCCTAAACTGGAGGTCCTTTCACCTTTTCAAGAAAACCACAACTAACCATTAACCATAACTTCCATTTAATCCACCATACACATTCATTTTCACCCAACCACATCACATTCACCTAAATCTCATTTAACCACACTTAAAAATACGTAACCAAGGAAATGACCAAATTACCCCTTTTCTTTACAAAATGACCTTAATGCCCTCTACCGATTTTACACTCAGGACTGTTTGAAATACCCATTTTTCAATGTCTTAACTCCATATTTGACACTGGTTCTTTATACTCTTGAAACTATGTGCTAAGGGTTCTTCTCCAATTGGAATCACCCAAATCTGAAAGTAATCAAACTCACTTTACGTCCAAAACAACCTAAGCACCTATGTTCAAACCTAACTTAAATCGTTTGAAGGCCCTACTTTGAGTGAATTTTTGGGCTACATAGAATCAGAATTCGACAATTCCTATTTCTGGATGTTTGGTTCTCCTTGAAGTATAGTTTAATTAGTCACTTGAATCACTCAAATCAGATAAGAAATGAGAAAGTTATGGCTAAAATACGAAATCGGTCGAAAAATGCAAAACAGCATTGCATCGAGATCGCCTCCGAAAAATGCCCGTAACGTGGGCTTTTCTGCATTTTTTCCATATTTTTCCATCCAATTCAACTCTATAGTCCATATACACTTCAAAACCATTTCATTTTCATCTTGACATCTCTTTTCTATTCAAATCCTCTTTCACTACTTCTATCTTCTTCAAACCTTTTCATGAATTCCTCCCCAATACCATTCTAATATGGGTTATAACCCATACACAACCCAAACACTAAAGATTTGTTAGGCTGTTCTTAAAACCCTAACTCAATTACTCGAAATTTAAACCATGAATCCATACAAAACTATAAATCCCATCTAGTTCCATACCTTTTTGTTTTTCCTCCTTCTTTTCTTCTCTTCTCTTTCTTCTTCTCTTCCTCTTCTTCTTTCTTTCTTCCTCTTCTTTCAAGGCTTCTTCGCTCTTCTTTCTCCTTACCAAAAACGTGAGCCCTAGCTAAAATATGAGACAAAATTACTTTTGTTTGTCTCACCCTCTATTCATACTCCCATATTAACCTTAATTGCACTTAAGTCCTCAAGCATTTAAATATTACAATTGTAACTCTTGTTAATTATACTATGGCCCATCTCTACACTTTTGATTTTCATATCCTCTTTGCTCAATTACTAATTTATCCTTATTCCTCATACATAAACCCGGTTCGAAATTTTATCATCTCCTAATTTCATCCCCAAATATCACGATGTGACACTTAGATATTCGTGTGGTACTTCCCTACAGCTTTCATAAACGTACACTTATCTGAACCGTGACGCTATAATAACACCAAAATTAAATTTCACATGGGCTAATAACAAATCCAATTCAATTCATTTTGAATCACTCAACAACACAAAAATCACACACCAATCGTGAACAAAGGAAACCCTGGTCGCACTATTCACACCAATAATAAGTGATTCACTTGGTTCAAAGATTTTGAGACCGAAAACACGATCTTTTAGGCCTCAACAAATTTTCATCCATAAAATGGCTCTTAGCCAAAGAACAAACCAAGTAAGAAAAGATCCCTACCTCTTGAGTCATTTAACTCCACAAAACCAAATTCCCATGCATAGCCCTCACTGCAGATCAACTTCGTTCGCTTCCGACGGTAACCGACTACCAACGCCGAAACGAGAGAAGTCACTTTTTCTCTCTCTAAAAATTGAATCTCACACCTCCTGCATGTTTTGTTCTTCAATTGAAGAAGAAAACTATTCTTTTTTTGTTTTATTCATTTAAACTTTCCAAAAATTTCATCCTCGTCTCCTTAATTCTGGAGCTAATACGCTTAATTCCAAGTTTCTATTCATCTCCATCATCTCACTAATCATGTAACATGTGTCACAAGAGTACATATAGTAGGTGACTTTTGTCACATCACATGTCTCTCATTAAACCGCTTTACTCAAGACTGACACCCTATGCTCTAAAACATGAAATTTGATCGCTCCTTAATTCGACGAAATTCGACGTGGTAGCTAGATTTCGCAAGACAATTCCAACGATGAAGTCCGTTTCATCATCCGAGATCTAGAAAAATTTCGGCAATTTTACCCTTTTTCAAAAAATTAGAATTTTCTCTGGTTTTACAGAATTCAATGAAATTCGTCTGGATAACTAGATTTCGCAAGACAAATCCAATCATGAGGTTCGTTTCGTCATCCGCGATCTAGAAAAATTTCAGGTTTACAACCTGTACTATAGCGGCAATTTATCGTTTTGCAATTTTTCGAAAAAATTCAAATTTACCCGAGTTTTATAGTTAGATCCAACCAAACAAGAATTATAGAACAAGGAAACACTATTATTCCCAAACTTTAATTCATATCCATAAGAATCAAGTTTTGGAACTGAAATTAGGTTTCTTGTAAAAATAGGAACAAGGCTATATCTACTAAATCCATAATGAAACCAGTATCCAAAATTAAACGTAGAGTGCCAATAGCCTTAATTTCCACTTTTGTTCCATTTCCCAAAGTGATAGTTTGCGCTCCTTTACTTAGTCTTGCTTGTAAGGTATCCCTACAAAGAATTGTTATGTGAATGCTTATATCAGTATCAATCCACCAAGTGTTTGGTAGTACATCAACTAAATAAAATTCATAAGACACTAAGCATTGAGTTTTATTTTTCTTTTCCAACCAAGCCTTAAAACTAGAACAATCTCTTCTTTTGTTACATTTCTTGTGGCAAAAATGACATTATTTCTTATTTTCTTCTTTTTGCCCATTGTGAGATGCATTATTAACTTGCTTTCTTTTCTTGCTTTTGCCTTTCTTGAAGGGTTTCTTGCTTGAATTCGCCATAGTGAGATGAGTCATACCAGGCCTTTCCACTTTCAGTCTCTCTTCCTCTTCTTCTTGAACACACATGGCAATTAGTTCACTCATCTTCCACTTGTCATTTTGAGTATTATAATTAATTTTAAAATGATCAAATTGTGAAGGTAGGGAATTCATAATGAAGTGAACACAAAACCTTCAAAATTGTCATGTTCATTTATTTCAATTGAGAAGTCATATCACTCATTTTCATAATGTGCTCATGCACACCATTAGATGCATGCAATTAGAGCGTTCCCATTTTTCATATAAAGCCTTTTGTTCGTTAAGGCTTTCTCGCAGTTGCTTAGGCGTGGTTATTATTACTTCCTTTAAGACATAGTCTAAATCCATACATCCAAGAACAATTCAAATTTGTTCCTTCCATTTTTTAAAGTTTACCCCACTTAATAGTTCAATACCAGATAAATAATCAGTAATAGCAATAGATTTCATTGCTATAAAATAAAAGTGACGCAAAGGTAAATTATTTTATGTCATGGAAATATTTAACATCACACTTAACAATATCTACCTATAACAAAAGAGTTAGATATTTCATTAATCATAACCACACGAGATTATAGTTCTTTCATTGGTCAAAACTACAATCACAAAATTCAAAATATTATAATCCTTCAATTGGGATGAATTATAATTCATAAATTATATGTATGTAATAAAAAATAAAAGTGTTGATCCATAAAGAAGTTTAATACCGTTGTGTGAAAAACCCTCATCAACCTTTTATCATACAAACAAACATGGTGATGATCCTCCTTTGGGTTGATCACCACTTACCTCATAATTTAACAAACCATTCATATACACACCTCAATATTTTAGTTGCCAATAATATTGAGTAATAACCAAAACTCAAAATTATGTTTTAAGATCCAAAATTGGTTGGCTTTGATACCAATTGTTAGAAAATTTATGCGATAACAAATTTATTTTTAAAACCAATTTTAGAACCAATTTTAGATGTATAAAAACATATTAGGTTTAATCCTTAAGAAAAGATAAAAGAATTGTGATCTCCATACCTTGATCCATAAGAAAATGACATTTTAAGTGAGCTTATTACCTTGTGAATCCTTTCTTACTAAGATATTCAACTCATAACTCTCAAAAGTAGATGTGTCACTTGTGTGGTGTGTAGTTATAATAAGTAAATAATCAAATGATATAAAACTTGAGAGTGCGACTTGGGACTGAACTTTTTACTTAAGGAAAAGAAAAGTTCTTTGTCTTCTCATCAAAGACCATATGGGAGTTACACATTTATTCATCATCAATATGTGCAAATAATTTGTAATAGTAGGTTATAACCTTGAATGCATACACTTAAATTTCATAAGTTATGCATTTATTCTCCATTATATGCATTATGCATATATATTAAATCTCATAATGGAGTTACAAATAGGTTATGTATTTCATTTATTCTATCCATCATGTGTACCACAAATTTCATAGGTTACGCATTTATCCTTCATCACTCATATGCATTATGAACAAAATGAATTCCATAATAATGGAGTTATAAAATTTGTAACATTATATTCATAAAATGAATATTAACTCATTTTCTTAACTTGTCTTTTAACATAAGATTTTTGGATATTCAATCAAATAATTATATAAGACCACATTTTATAGAATAGCTAACAATTAGTTAACACGCTCATCTCATGAATAAGTAAAAAATAATTATTTGTTGGAGCCAAGGTGAGCCATCATAGCTATATTGAGATATTTATATATGGAGGTTAAACTCATCACTTGATGTTTGGGGCGGGGCAGGTTGGGACAAATCTGTCCCGTCCCAAACCCGATTCAGGTTTTTTTAAAAATCTCAAACCCGAATAAAACTCGATTTTAAAATTCACATACATGTCCCAATAAGAACGGGTCGGATCGGGTTAACCGTGTTTGGGAACATTCTGCCATCCCTAAGCCCCTATACTGTCTTTCAACAAACACAGTTGCAACTCTAGCAGTGAAACATCAAGATACTTTACTCCACGATCATGATGAAGAGTTGCAGAAGCAAGCAAGTCTGCTGCTCTGTTACATTCCTTGTAGATATAAATAGAAATGAAAATGCTCCATCAAATCTATTTAATTTATTTTTTATAACATAAATATGTTAGTACATGGGAAATCAAATGAAAAAAAACGAAGAACGAGAAAAAGAAAAATAAAAAATTTACATACAAAGAAAGATGAAACTAGACCGAGTCTTGTATTGCCTCAATCTTTTTAAAGCAAATTCGTCTTATTTGACAATGCCTTGATTATTCCACAACATCTACTTCCCATGCTTTTCGAATGACAACAACACCTCGTACCTTGTTGCAGTCACTCCTGACGAAACAAACTATGTTTGTATCTCAAGCGATCACAAAAAAAATCTACACATGATATTTTCTTGCTTCAAAAAGAACCAAAAACTCTTTTTAAATAGTTATTTGTCAATAAAATTAAATAAAGAGGGAGGAATGGAAGGGTTGACGGTATACAAATTGACCCATAAATCACTTCAAAAGGGTTTTAATTCATTTATTCTTTCAAATCCAAAGTTAATTTCATTCAATCCACTAAAAATTCCATCACAATACAACAACAATAATAATAGCAGCAATGATATAAGGTCAATGAAACCTAGCTCAATAGTTAAGGGTTGGGTGGGGCATAAGGAATGAGTTAAGTTCAAGTTTCCATGAGAATAGAATATTACAATATTATTATGCAAAGTGAATAGATGTAAAAAAAAAAAAACAATGTTATAAAAACTCAAAAAATAACATAATAATACATGAATATATGTAGAAACTTTAGAAGGAAAAAGCACACCTAGTAATGTATATATAAATTCGTAAAAATTTAAATTACATCACATATATTTATAGACACTAGGTACCAGACACTTTAGCTCAAGTAATAGCGTTGTTGTCCCAGTTCCTAACAGAAGTTATTGCTAAACATGTAACTACTGGTTCAGTTGAATAAAAGAATGGACTTTCCTTCAAAAATAAAAAATAAAAAATATTACAATTCATTCATCAATTCAATCTTTATTCTGAAAAATTATCATAGTCATTATTTATTTTTTAAAATATTTATTGTTTTAATTTATTTAATTTTAAATGTTTTATTTAAAATAGTACAAAATGTAAATTTATTAAAATTATATTTTTAGAATTAATTTGATGAATAAACTATAATATAAATTTTAATTATTTTGAATGAATAATATCAATTTTAAATTAAATTTAGCTTTACATATGGTCTATTAATCCTATAGTCTGTACGCATGCAAGAATTCAAAACGAAATTAATTAAATCCTACTTTTCTGAGTAATACGAAAACGGCGGACCGTGGAATATATATAAAAGACGCAACAAGCACTTTAGAAAGTATAATGACGCACCTCAACTTTTTAGCTAACCACTAGTCTAACTCAATGGTTAAAAAGTTGGCAAAGAGCAAGAAAGACTCAAGTTCGAGTATATGTGATAACAAAATACTACGATCTTGTAATTTCAAATGAAAAGTAAATAATAATAGTAAGATTGTGTATGCACATATTAATTATTTTACTAAAATTAATTATTTTATTTAAAATATAAGAAATATATCAAAAGCAAGTGCAAATTTAGAAACTATAAACTAATATTATATTTTCAAAAAAAAAACTCTTTTACTATAAATAAATCATCTTAAAAATGAATTAAAATCTTTTTCAAAAGAGATAAATTTGTTGATTCAACATCTTCCAGATCTACAACATACTAGCGAACAGTATTTGATACAATGATTCTGTCGAATCGAAACTTTGTTATCTAAAACGTCAACATGAAAACTCACGAATTTAACCAAAAATTCTAGAAATATTTTAAATTAATCGCATGTAATCTAATTCAATAAAAAAAAGAATTCACTCACACCCCATATTTGTTCATGAACTATTGGATGGAAATAACTTGAAGATTGGAAAAACTAATTTATACATCATTCTAGATTATGAGAAAATCAAGTTTGTCCCGATACCCCTAAGCAGCATCCTAAAAGCTATGCTAATGGAGTAACAAAAAAGAATATGCCACTTAGGAGAATGCAAACACTCACTTCGTGTTATATTCTTGCTAGTACAGGGTCATTTGAGGCAAGAATAACACCTCTCGACAAAGGGAGTAGAAATGCTCCGCACTCAAGGGATGTTACAGAGTAATCGCTTCGAGAGACAAACTAAGACATCGATTTGGATTAACACACGTATGACTCGGGTGGGCTGCAGGAAGGATCATTGTTTGGCAATGATTTCACATATCACGAAAGTGGCCACGTGGGGCAAACTTCAAAAGCGAGATGAAAATAGATCTCATCTGGAAATCACCGCCTAAACATTTCTGAACTGGCCTTCCAAAGTCACTACAATATGCATAAGATGGATCCCACCCGGGGCTCAATTGATGCATGAGCTGAGAGGCTTCAACAGCCTCTCAAAGAGCCAAAGATCAATTTTAGCGAGGGTTCTATTAAACCTAAAAGGGAAACCTAAGGGGTGGAAACAAGAACAAGGAAAAGAAGGGCAAAGATACCAGCCACCAAATCGACGCAATGAACAAAGGCGCCGCTTCGGCATACAAAGTGACACTGAAACGGAACTGCCCAAAGGCCACCAAAAAAGCCGTGTATGGGTGATTTACTTGTTGTTGAGGCTTGTTTAGTGGAGAATTTTAATGATAAATGGGATCATTGATTGTGAGCCACTAATCATGCATGATCATATGAATGCCTATAGAAGACATGATTATAGGTCTCTCAATTAACGAATAAGATCATAGTCATTAAACAGTTACGCTTATTTAGATTGCAATATTTTATGAAATAATTTGTCTTCTGCTTATTATAAAATATTGATGCAAATTATGCTTGCATTTGATAGGATCAAAAGTAGATTTTATTTAAAAGTTAAATTTTTGTAAAAGGAAATAAATCTCAAGCAATATTTCATTATTATTCTTCTCAATCTCCAGTCTATTATAGATAGGTATTTAAAATGACATCACAATAAGTGAGGTCTATTTAAACTAATTAATATCTTGATGATTTGTGAGCAAGATTATTTAATTGTCGGTATTTCTATGAATAAATAATATGGAATTTGTATGAAATATCCTCTTAATATGTTTCAAAAGATTTAGATGTTATAAAGCTTTCATCGATCAAGGCATTTTATCCATTAGAAATCTGATAAAATCAAGAGAATAAATAATTGATTGATTGATAGAAAATCTTATCTAATTAATCATTGATATTTTACAAAGGAGAAAATAATATTAATATTTAATATTATTAATCCTAATCACTCTCGCTTTAAAGGGAATAGCATCGGATTAGATGATTTCTTGGCAATTATGAGGAGCCTTGATTAATGATAACCATATGATCCCCAAACTAGCTCAGGATAAATGGTGGAGCATGATATCACAATTTACAAGAAAGAACCCGAACTTGTTTTTATAGCAAGTGAGATTGTTTGACTTTGCCATACAAGCAAGTCCAAGTTTAAACACTAATGGTTCATATACGGGCTCGGGCCCTAAGGCGTGGAGGCCGTCTCACTATTAAGTATTCTAGGTTTGTACTCTATAAATAGAGTAAGGTAATACAACCCTAGATCTAGATCTAGATCTGAATCTGAATCAAGAGGAGAATAGCCAGAGAAAAGCAACTCTTCTTAGTGATTCAAGCGCCCACAAGCTACTCCATCACCTCGATGATAGTTTGAAGATCTCGCGGTTCTTGTGTGCATACTTCTACAAATTCACAAGGTACTATCCGACTGGTTATATATAAATTAAATTGAATATCTTAAATCACATGATGATTCTGCTTCCGCGAATATTCCTACAATTGGTATCGAGTTTCTGTAATTAAATTTCTAATTTGATCTAAGCAATTTCATGTATTTTGGTGTTTGATTAGCAATATGGCACCTAGGTTTTCTATATTTGTTGGATTCGTGTTTGCATAAGCTTGATTATGATTTTTGTTTATGAATGGTTATCGAATAATTGTGGTTTGCCATTTAATCCATAGTAGAGTTTTCGGTATTTTTACTTCCGCTTGTAACAAGGGGGTTAATCATAAGATTAGGTTTCCTTTCGACATTTCTAATCATCTAGATTTCTTGTACACCATTTTATAAGGGTATAGGATTATTTTTTGTAAAATTTTGAAGACTAATGAAGAACAAAAGCGAAGAAGAAGAAGAAGAACCCACGGAGGCTTTGACGGCTAGGGTTTTTGTGACGCCCCAAAATCGGGGTGTCTCGTTGACAACCCTGGTTTGGACTCATAATATCTCGACGTTTTAAACCCGACACCACCTCACAGAAAACGGGCGCAGTCCCCTTTGTACAGGGAGCTCTACTTAAATACAACCTGTCCCAAACAGTTTACAATGACCACACCGGGTCCACATGCGAGTAAAATGGCCACTTAGGCCCATGCCTCAATACTCACAATATACATATCAACTATATAACATAGTTCAAGAGTTAAGAAATCACTCTTAATTCAAACATATATTAAGATTTACAATTTTAATACATGTTATACAAAATGAAATACCAAAGCCACAATCTGGCTTTCTTCTAAATGCGGCCTTTAGTGAGCGCCGTCCTCCCCACACTCCCTCGCACCGAAATAGTAATCCGATTGTAGTGAGCAAAGCCCAAAAGAAAGTGATAATTTCCTGCACTGGTTACTTCCCTTACACCTAAGCGCATACGATACAAAACAATCACATCCAAGCAATTATACGAACCTACCTCAAATGTCTACATCACCAATCTCATGTCCCGAGTCCTCACGACTCTTCATATGCCTAAGTCGAACGCGAGTAAAATATCATTTTTATTTCTTTTTCTTATGTCGCACTTCACCTAATTTTCTAGGGTTCCCTGCATAAGAAATGTATTATGTCATTATCAAACCACATGCCACATGTTATTTAATTCATCATTAACATCAAAATTAGCTCATCGAAATAATTACAATTCATTTCAATGGCTTACACAATTATATTTTTATATAATTCCACATCATGTTAACACATTTAATTACATGTATTAACATATTAATTCTCACACAATTCCAAGCCATTCATGCTAATATATTTACATGCAATTATTAACACAATTAATTCCCATAATTCATATTATTCGATTCTCAATCAATAACACCAAAATTAGCTCACATGGGTTAATTAACAAACACAAGCAATTCATTTTGAATCACTCAACATCATAAAAATTCACACCAAAAATCATGTCACTATTCACATGAACAAAGGAAACCCCTGCCGGCATTGTTCACTACATAACAATGGGGATTTTCTCTCACTCCGGTTCAAAGCTTTGAGACCAAAACAAACTAATCCAAGCCTCAACATCCCCTTAACTATTTACATGGCTCTTAAATAAAGAATAACACAAGTAGAAAGATCCCTACCTCTTGAATTGCCTGAATTCCACCAAATCTGTCCACGCAGCTCTCGTCACAGATTGACTTTGCTTCTAGCTCTGTCGAGAACCGACGGTCCAAACGGTCGCAAGAGAAATCTAGAGAGAAGGAGCCTTCTCCCTCTAAAATCACTGTTCCGCTACATCGCCGATTTTGTCTTCCAAAAATGGAGAAGATGACACTATTTCAACTTTTGTTTTTTCCATTTAACATTTCAAATAATTCTCATCATGTCCCTTTTCTTGATTTTTGACACATGGCTTAATCTAAGCCATCCATCTCATCCTCTCTCTATTCATGCAACATGTGTCACATGGGTACATGTAGTAGGTGACTTTTGTCACATCACATGCTTCTCAAACCTGTTTTATGGCACCCGACACCATGCTCGAAACATGAATTTGAACCGTCTCTCAATTTAACGAACACCCCGACGTGGTAGCTAGATTTCGCGAGATGATTCCAACGGTGAAGTCAGTTTCATCATTCGAGATCTAGAAAATTTTCGGATTTTGACCGAAATTACCATTTTGCCCTTTTTCAAAAAATTAGATTTTCTCGAGGTTTCACAGTTTTCATGTTGTGTGTTTAGAGTTTTGGGTTTTAACTCAAATCTCTTCAATTTTGGGTCTCCATGCCCAGGTAAATTGAACCCAAATGGGCGGGCTGGACCAAAGCTGGACGGGATTAATAACAGTGGGCTCAAGTGTTATTAGGCTTGTGATTTTTTTTTCTTTTCTTAGGAAAACCATGGATTGGGGCTTTTATATTTATTCATATATATTTATTCATGGATGATTAAATTATATTTGGTAACATGCTTTAGTTGAGATAACATGACATATAGACTAGGTGGTGCCATATTATCTTGCATCAATGCTATACATATGCATAATTAAATTTTGATTTTTTTTTAAAATCTAGATAAATATAATTATGAAAAATCTTTAATTTTTTTTAGGTCCAAATAATAAAATGGTCATGTGAAGCCCCATTGATTATCAAGGATCGTTTTATTGATTGACCTAAATAATTTTTAAAATCTTAATTAAATTGACCTGGCCCACCACCTACAACTCTTAGAGATTAAGAGAATTTAAAATTAAACGAGATAAAATCCTTTTAATTTTTGTGGGTCCAAATAATAAATAGTCATGTGAAGCCCCATCGATAATCATGATCGGGTTTTATTGATTGACCTAAATAATTTTAAAATCTTAATTAGATTGACCGGTCCACCACTAGCAACTCTTAGAGATTAAGAGAATTTTAAAATTAAATAAGGATTAAAAATAAAAACCACGATAATTTTACTAACCTCCCAACGAGGCTCTAACAATATTATTATGGGTCATATGAACAATGATTGAAATGAAAGTGTATTATCTAGGAAGGTTCCATCTAAGAAGATTAGGATGTAAGTAGTCTGATAAGTGACCCCCAATTTTTTTTTCGGGGACCCGACTTAGCTGGATACTATTCATTTTATGATCAAGTTGTAGTTTGTTATAAATGTCTTGCCCACCGTAAGCATTTATTATGGAAACTAAATTATTGTTTACAATAAACAGCAAATATATTTTTGTTTGGGGTTTACTAAATATATGTTTATTGTATAATATACGAGTTAATATTAGTGTGCATACGTATAATTTTTTTTTTTTCCGTAGCGCATCTTTCAACCCTCTAGCTATGATTTTGAATCAAAACCA